>CAUYRH010076892.1:0-36843 GCA_963574655.1 Perodicticus potto
CTCTGAAAATTCTATTGCTATGCAGAAAAACTGAACTAAAGCTTTCCCCACCATTCTGAACTTACTGTACACCCTTCCCCCCTTACCTGACGAACCAGAAGCCTAACCCCCGCTGAGACTGAGGGAGGAGGTCCCTGAGCAGCACCCCCACCCCCGCCTGTCGGAACAAGTGCCCCACCAGGAAAAGACTCCAGGGGGGCAGGGGAGGCCGTGGCGAGCCTCCCACCCTCTGGCCAGGGAAGCTGCAGGTGAGTGCCTGGCCCTGTGCCCTGTGCTTGCCAGACTTCTGCAGGCCTGCCGTCTGCTAGAAACTCTGACGGCGACCCCCAGACCTCTTCAGGTCTGCCCCCGGACAGGAACTCCTCCGGTGACCACGTGGGTCTCCGCCTGGCACCCGCGGACCCCGCAGGTCTGCCCCTGGCCAGTAAATCTCCTAGCGACTGTGCAGCACTGCGACCCGAGCCTGCAGGGCTTCTGCAGGCCTGCCTTCTGCCAGGAACTCCGCCTACAACTGCCAGGCCTCTGCAGGCCCACCCCCCTGGCCAGAATTACCCGGCAGCTGCTTGGCCCTGTGCCCCGTGTTTGCCGGGCTTCTGCAGGTGACCGCCAGGCCTCTGCAGGCCTACCCCTAGCCAGGAACTCCCCCAGCAATGGCCTGGCCCTGCATCCCACACTTGCTGGGCTTCTGTAGGTCTGCTTTCTGCCAGGGACTCCACCCACGACCACCAGGCCCCTGGCCAGGGTCACTCCCAGTTACTGCGTGGGCCTCTGCCTGGTACCCACAGGGCCTCCACAGGCCAGCCTTCTTCCAGGGACCCCATGGGCAACCGCCAGGCCTCTCTGCAGGTCCACCGCTGGCCACCCTGTGCCCACCACGTGAAGGATCAGATGCAATGGTGAAAAACAACCATGGGGCAGAATCAACGGAAAAACTCTGGCAATATGAATAATCAGAGTAGACCAACCCCTCCAAGTAACAACAAGGCAGACACAGCACAACCTCTCCTGCATAGGCAAATGGCTGAGATGTCGGAAATCGAATTCAGAATCTGGATTGCAAATAAGATCAGCGGAATGGAGGAAAAGATGGAATTTGAATTTCAAGCAGTAATCCTAAAGATGACCCAACAGATGTCTCAAGAATTCAATGAATTCAAAGACAAAATGACCAAAGATTTTGACACATTGAGACAAGAAGTTGCAGCCCTCAAAGATCTGAGAAATACAGTAGAATCCCTCAGTAACAGAATGGAGCAAGCAGAAAAAAGGATTTCTGACATGGAAGACAAAGATTTCGAACGCTCCCAAACTTCCAAAGAAGAAGAGAAATGGAAGGCAAAAATGGATCATTCTCTCAGGCAGCTCTGGGATAACTCAAGGAAAACCAATATTCACCCTCTAGGGATACCTGAAAACGATGTAGTGGCATCACACGGCACAGAGTCTCTTCTTTATGAGATTATGAAAGAGAACTTTCCAGACATGCCAAGAGATTCTGAAATTCAGATAGCAGACAGTTTCAGAACCCCTGCATGACTCAACCTGAATAAGACATCCCCCAGGCACTTCATAATTAAATTCAGTAAAGTTAATGTAAAGGAGAAAATTCTGAAAGCAGACAACGTAAGAAATCCATTACCTACAAGGGGAAGAATATTAGAATAACTGAAGATCTCTCTGATCAAACCTTTCAAGCTAGAAGAGAATGGTCACTGACTTTTTTTTTTTTTGAGACAGAGGCTTAAGCTGTCACCCTGGATAGAGTGCTGTGGCATCACAGCTCACAGCAACCTCTAATTCCTGGGCTCAAGCGAGTCTCCTGCCTCTTCCTCCTGTGGTAGGCACCTAGGGACTACAGGCACCTACCACAACGCCCGGCCATTTTTTGGTTGCAGCCATCATTGTTGTTTGGAGGGCCCAGGCTGGATTTGAACCCACCAGCTCAGGTGTACATGGCTGGTGCCTTAGCCCATTGAGCCACAGGCGCCAAGCCCAGAATTTTCTCTTTCATATTACCTTTAGTGAACTTAATTATGATGTGCCTCAGGGATGTCTTATTTGGGTTGAGTCATGCTAGGGTTCTGAAACTGTCTGGTATCTGAATTTCAGAATCTCTTGGCATGTCTGGAAAGTTCTCTTTCATCATCTCATAAAGAAGAGAATCTGTGCCTTGTGATACCACTTCATCATTTTCAGGTATCCCTATGAGGTGAATATTGGTTTTCTTTGAGTTATCCCAGAGCTGCCTGAGAGAATGATCCGTTTTTGCCTTCCATTTCTCTACCTCTTTGTAGGTTTCGGAGTGTTCGAAAGCTTTGTCTTCCTTGTCAGAAATCCTTTCTTCCTCTCCAGTTTGGCCTCCTCTCGGCTCTCTCACCACTCCCGAACTGGAAAAACAGCACAGATCAGCAACAGCCCATGCCCTGTCGACACCCCTTGAGAAAATGTCCACGAATCTGGACTCTGTGTTGGACAGACCTCCAGACCTCAGGGTGAGAGTGGAGGGGGGTGCCAGGAGTTCAAACTTACAGGTAGAGAATATATACAGTTTTATACAATTTTATGCCTGGCAGGAGAGTGCCATGGCACCCTAGAAGGGGAAGGAGGTCCGGTTTTTAGAGGGTCTCTCCCATGGGGTAGAGTGGGAGGACATTGAACTCTGCTCACTTGTTTGTATGGAGGTATGGAGTATGCTGCGAGCCGATCTCATGGTGGGAGGGGACTCCTGTCTGCTTAACGATGTGTTCTGTACCTTTTATTTGTATCCTTGGGGCTGCAGCAGGGTTGATGTGGGTTCTTCGACCTTCTCTTTTGGCTCAGTTCCAAACCATTGGCTTTCTTGCTAAATTTCTGATTTTAACTCTCCTTCTGGATAGGAATGTCTGGAGAAATCTGGCTACAGATCACCATCTTGGCTCCTCCCTCTCGTCCCATGTAAATTTTAAAGGCTGTGTCTAAGCTCACAGCCTGGTGTGTCAGGGGTCCGTGCTCCAAGAGCTTTAGGAGTAATTTTAGTTAAAGAAATAAGTTATGAGAACGTTTTTCCCATCTATTGTTTCAGGATTTAAATTAGTATACTTAATAAAAGCCCCAGTAAGGCAGTGGAGGAAAGTTGAAGCATTTAGACTTATCTTGTATGACTTTTCATAATTTATCATAATTGATAGCCTTTTTGGAGGAAGTTTTAAGTCCACAAAGAATGCAGGTAATAAAAATGTCTTTACTTTTTCTTCCTTCATTATCATTATAATTTCAATTTAGCTGGGAGTTAGGAACCATAGTGTCACATGTAGGATGCTTACTGTTGGACATATGAAAATGATTTGCTGCCTCTTTTGTCCTCTCCCACACTCGTTTGCACTCATCAGAGGTTAGGGTATTGGCTAAAATAACAAAAACATCATGCCACATAAGTTGATAGGACATAGTAATAAATTGAAACTCTTGAATAAAATTAGAAAGATTAGAAGTAAAGGAACCTAGTCTAACCTTAAGGGATGTGAGTTTAGCCATGGGTAAAGGAATAGACAGAAGTTACACCATTGACTCTAGTTACCTCGCAGAGTGGGGCTAGGAATTGAGAGGGAGATGAAGGTCTCTCTAATTCTGGAGACCCATGGGAACAAGATTGGGTGAGGGAACTGGAGGAAAGTGAAGGATGGGTAGTGGACGCAGTAGAATTAGTTTGTAATTTGTTTGCATTGCTATACAGTGGTACTATAGGACCATCATATGGAAGAGCTGGAGGAAGATACGGGTAAAAAGGCTGGAAGTGTTTCTTGGAGTAGCCAGCGGTGGACTGAGAGACAACATGGAAGAATTCTGGGGGCTAGTTGGAGGTAAGGGGTTAGGAGACAAGTTTAGATTGGTTGATGGGGAAGTAGACTTATCTTTAGATTTATCTTGTATGACTTTCCATAATTTATCATAATTGATAGCCTTTTTGGAGGAAGTTTTAAGTCCACAAAGAATGCAGATAATAAAAATGTCTTTACTTTTTCTTCCTGCATTATCATTAGAATTTCAATTTAGCTGGGAGTTAGGGACCATAGTGTCAGGGACACTATGGGACAGAGGGACAGAGGGTGGAGGTAATTGTGTAGTTGAGGGAGGAGCCAAATATGGCGGGGTGGTTTGAATAGGTTTGGTTTAGGGAGATAGAGAGTAGAAGAGTTCTTTGTTACAAGAATTTTTGGAATTGTCCAAACATAAATTAGGCTTGGTTTTAAGAGAGGAGAAGCCCTAAACATAGGGGACTTTGCTTCATTTGCTAAGGCACTCACAATATTTATATAAGTTTTGAATTAGAGAAAAATTAAATGAATTATAGCTTGGCTAGATACTCTGGTTGTCTAGCTTGTAAAGTGGACAAACCTGGGTAGAAAGTTTAATTAATTCTTTTTTTTTTTTCTCTTGGCTTTAAGTCTAATCTTAATTTTACCAAGTGGTGTAATAAGCACCCCAAGGGGGATAGAATAGCCTGCATTCATGGCAATTCATCACAGAAATAAAGCATGAGTAGAATCACATGAGAACCAGGACAAAGGGCAATTTCTCTGCTGCTTTGTTGTGGCTGTGAAAAGGGGGACACAGTTTAAGATAGTCATCACTATACTCAAATATGTGTTAGACCCTTGGGGCCGAAGACAGCTTGAGACTTGGCACCAGGAAGTTTTGTGCAAGGTGTGGAAGCCCTGAGCTAGGCCATGCAAGGTCAATGGGAATAAGGAACTTAATCCTTGAGAAATGGGTGAATTGCCAGGAATGTAAGCAACCCAGCCCACGATTTGCAAAAACTTGTTCCCATAGTGGTACTCACCAAGTTTGGATGAGGCTGGTGTTGAGTGTTGGTTAGAGAGCCTTGGTGGATGGACACAAGCTGATACGGTGGTGAGTGCTGGGAGTGTGAGAAGAAGATAGGGAGCTCTCAGGAGCTTGGGAGCGTTTCCTAAGTAGATCCTGCTTCTGACACCAGATGAAAGGGTGGCACTCGACTGGCAGAGATCTCACAGACCACCAAGGCTTGTATGAAAGGTCTTTATTGGCAGCAGTAAGGATAAGAGGAGAGAGAGAGAGAAGAGAGGGGGAGAGATGAGAGAGAGAAAAGGAGAGAGGGGAGCAAGAGAGGAGTGAGAAAGAGAGAGAGTAAAAGACAAGCGCACCTTATATAGGTTTGGTTAGGGGAGGTGATGGGACGGTAGAATGGCCAATAAGGAGTTACTTCTCTGGCAGGAAGAGTCATTAGGGGCAGGCAATAAGTTTGAAATTTTCAGCAGGTAATTGGGACAGGGAGATGAGGTAAGTTTTGCGACTGGGAGATAAGGAGATGTTTAGTAGTCAACTCCCTGTGCTGGGAATGGAGGGGCTTTTCTGAGGCAATGACCTAACATGACTTCCCTGCAAGTTAGGCACAGTTTTTATCATTAAGAGTGGATCTCAGAGAGATTTAATAAATGATACTATTTGGACTTGGATACAGTATCCTTAACCTAAGCCTCACCATTTTTCTACTATGTCATGTGATTATTTTTTTGACATTGACACATAATGCTTTATAACTTCTGATTTTTTATGATCTGAAACTAGAAATCATTCACTATCTATTTAATTACATAATATACTTTTTCCCTATTGTAGAGAAACCTACTTTTTTCTCCCTGTGTCTCAGTAGACATTCTACTGTATCTCCTGCATTGACGGCACAGACAGGTAACCCTGCTACGTGTTGAATACTGAATTGTGTAAGGCACCATACAGAGAACAAATTAGGATTTGAATTTGGAATCTAAGTACCCATAAAATTCACTTTGGAGATTAACAGAATTAAAGCATGTTGAGAATTTCCAAGTTTAAAGCCTATTTGCTAGATCCATTATTGCTAACTTCAAAAGAATATCAACTGATTTGGAGGATTTTCTATTTGCATGGAGAAAGTTTTCCTTGAAGCTTTGATGGGGTTGTTTGTTCAGAGAATTCTTATCTTGTAATGACAGAACTGTGTATGACAGGCTTTCTGATTTGTGATTGGAAGATCTTGCAGATTGGTGATTAGGTGCTGAATTTCTTTGCATAAAATCTTACTATCACAAATATTTTCTGGCACGACTTTTCATCATCATTATTGCTGAGTTTGAAATCTTCTACTTTGTGTTAAGCCTCAGGTTTGTATATCTAGTATACTGCCTATGGAGTACTTTGCAAACAACATACAATCAACATACGTCCAGTATACCTCAAGCTAATGTATTCCGTGTGTCCTCACTTACTGTCCACTGCAAACACCTATCTCTCTTCCTGAACTGCATCATCAGTCACAGGGGACTATCCAAACTATGATGCCAATTTTTTCCCTTAATTTCTTAAATATTTTTACCTTTAAATCTTTCACTTGTCACTCTTTAAGTCTTAACATTCCTAGCATCTACCTCTCTTTTAAGAAACATCTCCATCTTACTGTAACTCTGCTGGTTGGGCTCAGATGTCCCCATCTTTCCACTGAATTGACAGTTGTGTCATCTTCCTCATTGGCGTTCTGTCTGCAGTTCCCTCTCACTTGACTATAGATGCTACATGATGAAAATTCTTTCCCTTCTTATAACCATAAACCGTTTGCTACGTTTTTGGAATTCAATTCAGCCTATAGTCCCTAACTAAGCATTCCACTAGCTGCTTTCATTTCTCCCATTACACAAATTCCATGATCCAGCCATGGAGGTTTTCCTCCTTTACTTGTCATAAACAGTGTCTCCTCAGTGGGATCATCCCTTACCAGTAGCACTAATCCCCAGCCATTTTCTATCAAATCTTTTTGCTGTAATTATATGCACAACACTCAGAACTGATTTTTCTCCCTGGTTCACTATCTGTCCCCTGCTGGGATGAAACCCTTGACCTTGTGTGGCTTGTTTACCACTTTACTTCTAGAACACAGATGGGTGAAATGTAGTAAATGTCAGCAAGTGTTTGTTGTGTGAATTTAATTTTTCTGGTGAAAATGGGCTTCGCTTCTTTTTCTTCTGGAGATTTCTTATCCTTTAAGATAAATTCCTACTGAAAGTATCCCAGGTCGCTTTTGGGGGGATGATCTTTCAGAGGTTACCTTTTGGGGGATAATCTTTCAGAGCAGTATTATTTGGCCCTTCCCTTTTGCACTCTGGGATGTTTGGCATATTTCTTTATTATAATTCTTATCAACTTCTATTACATTGTATGTACATGTCACCCAGTAGTCTTCAAATTTGTTAAGAATCCAAGCTATGAGTATTGATTGGTGTGCATTCTAGTAAGATCTCATGAGTGCTGCCAATATGTTGAGGAAATATTGTTTACATTAGAGCTCAGTGAAAAAAAATGGATTTTTTTGCAATGATAATCTTATTTTAGTAGTACATACCTTATTTTTTTAATAATCTTGATAATGTAATTATATAGCAAATGTAAAAAATGGCTATCAAATATCAGAATCATGTTTCCTACCCTTTCAGAAGAGAGAAAAGTTTAAAAAGAACACAGACACAGTAATATGATATGTATTCAAACCCACAGGGAGACTCAAGACTCTTTAGAAAGTTGATAAAGAGTACTTAGTTTATGCTTCTAGAAAAAAAATAACTGTCTGCATGTGCATTGCTTATAGGACATATACATATTTGTAAAATATATTCAAAATTATAGAAATATTGGAATTTGTAGGTTTCACATTTAAAAGTAACTGTCAGACTAGGTTTCATAAAACGAAAAAAGCCCAAAACAGGATGGAGAAAAAGGCAAATGAAATAGGAAATTCTGAGAAATTAATGTTATATAATACATAGTATAATATCACACTGGCCATTGCTTTATGATAAGCTATGGAGAGAAGCAACTTGCTGCTTGGTGTATAAATCCACTGAGCTGCCCGAGATACTTTCAGTAGGATGGGTTTGAAAAGACAGCCTCAGAATAGTCTACTAGGGCATGAAAGCAGATGTATTTGTTGGTGTAATCTATTTCTTATCTTCCATTGATCTAATTTCCCATAAGAGGAGTTAACTCCCCCACAGTACTAGCTGGTGTCAGCCTGAAAGCTGTGGCAGCTTTGGGGAGGCTGTATTGCATGCCTGCTGACCTGGTGCTTCATTTCTGTCTAGAAGTCATGGTGGAGCCATCCAACTCCCAAGCATAGGCTGTTTGCCCTTATGCATAGAAGTTCACAGCCCATGTGACGTACTTAGGGCCCCAGAGGTGCAGGGCATCATAGAGACCAAAGGAATCAGAAGACATGCATATGCCCAATATAATCTATTCTTTGACCTACTCAGACTCATTCATGTCACTTTATTTTGTCATTTACAATGCAACTCCGAGCCTTAATTCTTTATGAGAACAAAATATATCATTTCTTCCCTAAAAGGGAAGTCACGGGTCCAGGCAGCCCCAGATGCCTTCAGGTGGTGAACAGTTACACTTCCCCAGACTGCTGACTGGAGCACTAATGGAGCAAGCTGCAGTTCTCACGGGGGCAGCCTCTGGAGGCTGCAATTACATCACCTCACTCCTGGGACAGCTGGTTTCAGATTTTCCTCACCATCCGGCAAGTTGTCTGGCTGAACTACTTCCTGGAGAATGACTCAGAGTTTCATCACTGCGGGTAAGAAGCTTCATTGCCTGTTGTTTTAGGGCTGTGGTTGCTGCTGTTGTCTGTTGATAACTATTAATGGAGCAAGGAAAAGACCGAGGTCTGGACAGATGCTTTCTCTGTCTCTGCATAGTAGGAAACCGAGACCCTCACTATACCCAGGATGACATTTGCGCACTAGGATTTTGCGCACTGAAAATATTCCTGTCTTGACCTGCAGTCTGAGTGTGAGGATCCAGTGTGAGAAGATGATAGTGGCATTTTTGAGATCTGAGAAACCCTTACTGTGCCCTGGTGAGTATCCCTGATAGGCTCTAGATATTTGGCCTCTGCAAATCTCATGTCAAAATTTGATCACTGGATGTGGGGCCAGTCTGAGGTATCTGGGTCGTGAAGGCAGATCCTTCATGAATGGCTTGGTGTCCTACCAGTGGTGATAAGTGATTTCTTGCTCTACTAGTTCATGAGAGAGCTGGTGTCTGGAGAGCCTACACCACCTCCTTCCTCTCTGGATCCTGCTACCATGGGACTTGCCGGCTCCCCCATCATCTTCCACTTTGGTTGGAAGCTCCCCGAAGTTCTCACCAGAAGCAGAAGCTGGCGCCAGGAGCTGAATACCTCTCTTTTTTATAAATTACCCATGTTCAAGCATTTCTATAGCAACAAAAATCAGACTAAACACAGTTACATATCCACAGGAATATATCTTGAATCTAGTTAAGCCTAATGTTATGGAGGTGGACATGAAGCACAATTGTTTTTTCAAGCAAATCCTCAGATATGTTAGAGAGAGGGACCACTGTTACCATAACCAGTGTTTGTTCTGGAAATTGTACTGCTTAGCTATTAAAGTGAAAAGTAAACAATAGTTCACTTCGTTCACTCATTCACTTACGTAAAGTAATGCTATTTAGTACATACAGTGATCTAGGGGCAAGGCAAAACAGTAATCAGAAAACAGATTTAGTTCTGATGGAAGCCACAGTTGAGAAGGAGGCACAGTCAAAAACTAAGTTCCTGAAAATATTCAGATGTGATGTGTACTCAAAAAGAGTGCTGAGAGAGCTGGTGGAGCAGGGACAGCCTCTGAGCACAGGGCATTGACCTTGAAATGCTTTTAACCTTGACAGGTCAAGGGCAGAGTATGCTTTATAAGAGGTCGAAGTCCACCTATTAGGAAAGAGAAGGTCTTATAGAGGTGTTGAAAAAAGTACAATGCTGCCGAGACATTGTAATGAAGAGAGACACAGGGTAAATTGGAAAGAGTCAGGGACCCAGAAGAGGCCCACTGTTAGTGAGATCCCTGAGAAAACAGGCTGCAGTGGGGAATAGGGTTTAAGCTATGGACTCTGGTACTGGTCCATGGCCTGTTAGGAAGCAGCCAAACATCACACAGCAATACTGCCTGACCTCTACCTCTTAACCCATCCCAGCCACCCCCATGGGCCATGGAAAAATTATCTTCCAAAAAACCAGCCCCTGATGCCAGAAAGGTTTGGGATTACTGGTTTAGGGAAAGGAAGCATTTGTTGTCTGGAAAATAGTAAACACTCAACATTCTTGTTTAAAGAATATAGAAAGGGTACAGTAGAATGATGATGCAGAAGAAGGGTTTCATGAAGACAGTTTTGCATTGGTTGTGTGAAGAAGAATAAATATTTCCCTCTGCCGTAGATAAATTTTTCATTGCAATTATGTCACCAAGAGTGGAAAAGTAGGGAAAAGTTTGCATAAGATTTTAGAAAGAGGCTATGGAATGATCCTACTGGGAAATAGGAAGGAACCCTTACATAAAAAAATATTTGAGTTGCAAGGCACTGGTAAATATCTATTAGAAATATTTGATAAAAATATTCAAACAAAATCAATCAATTCTATTGGGTTGTTTGTGCTAACACTATTCCAATCCATGGGTGCTGGCATAAATGAATGGTTAAGTTGGCTGACATATGCAAAAATCAAAGAGAAAAATGCCAAGGGAAAAATGGTTTTATGTAAAATTAGGAATATAAATGATGATCTTTAAAATCTAAACTGGACAGAGGACAGTGAAGCCAGTAAGCTGACATCAGTGAGGGATTGAATACATACACGCACTGGGAATTTGGAGAAACTGGAGATTTGTACTGGTGGATAAAGTAGTGGGTTCCAAAGAGTAGAGAGATTCATCAAAAGGAGAGCAGCCTGATGCCACCATTTCCCGGGGGTCACATTTCAGGTGATGATAAAGCTGATTGTTTCTCAAGGCAACGTAGAGGCTCCTGGTGCAGACGAGGATGTCAAGAACTGAGACAGTTACATATTAGGTGGTGAATCTAGTGAATGCTGAAGTCACTGAGAGGAAGACTGGGGAAAAACATGAGGAGAAATGAGATTACCAATATGATCAACAAGGAGGGTCCTGTGGGAGGGAGGAGAAAAGAGGGACCGTGGTCAGCTGCACGAGCCTCAGCACAATACAATGTCCTTTTCACAGTAAGAAATTTTACTGGAAAGAGTATTTCTATCTCATCTTTTGGCCATGAGGTACCTGGAATCTAAAGGAAAATTTAAACTACTACTCTTTTGATTTAATAATAAACAAAACAAAACAAAACAAAAGAGCACTGGGTTAGTTTGATCAACCAGTTATAAATACACCTTAGTCCACGTTTCCATGTCATGTCAATAAGAATATAAAGATTATTTTTGTCAAGTGCCTTGTACAAATTAAAGTCCATTGTTGCTACACACACACACACACACGCACACACTGCAGTGAAATTGTACAGTGAACTGTCACTTGCAGTGAACTGTCCTCCAAGGCCAGTACTTTAGTTGCAACAGTCTCCTTTATAAAAAATACTTGCTGTTGGGCAGCACCTGCACTGGCCCCATATACTGAGGGTGGCGGGTTTGAACCTGGCTCCAGCCAAACTGCAATAAAAAAATATCTGGGTGTTGTGCCTGTAGGCCTCAGGGGGCTGAGGCAATAGAATCACCTAAGCCCAAGAGCTAGAGGTTGCTGTGACCTGTGATGCCGCGGCACTCTGCCCAGGGTGACAGAGTAAGACGCTGTGTCGAAAAAAATAAATAAATAAATTAAACGTGATGTTTCAAAGGGGATTTTGATATAATGAAGTCATTGCTTTCTCTCTGTTATTAAGACCTATTAGACTTAATTTTTTCATTTTATTAATATGATTTTTTCCAACTCAAATGTCATTTTAATGGGAAATTAATTTCAGTTTGTGCCAGTTTTGCAAATAAATTATAAATCATATTTTAATGTCATAAATAAAACTGAAAAATTCAGAATATTTTATTGGTTTAATTTTCATCCTATAAATATAAGTATTTTTCTAGCCCGGTGACCTTGTATACATCAATGAAATTCTAGATTAGAGTCAATGGGGCGGCGCCTGTGGCTCAAAGGAGTAGGGCTTCGGCCCCATATGCTGGAGGTGGTGGGTTCAAACCCAGCCCTGGCCAAAAATTGCAAAACAAACAAACAAACAAACACATAGATTAGAGTCAAAGGACTTGGATCAAGTCTTAACCTTATTGGTTACTTACTGTTTTACATTGGCAGGTAACTTCTAAGCCTCAATGTTTTAAAATTAGGAATATAATGATTTGTTGAAATTGCTTTTCAGTAAGTAGCACAAGTGAAATCTGTTATGTAAATCAGTTACTCTGAGTCCTCATAGTACCCGAAATATATAACAACCCAGCACACGTGCTTCAACTGACTCAGGTGCTGTGGGCGAGGGACCCAGATGGACAACAGTGTCTGCGAACATTGCCTTCTGTGGCAGGGGCTCCATCTGTGTTCATGTTGAAAGGCGAATGGCCATGTCATTAGCTCAGTAATGACACCATGTTACTGCTCTTGGGAGAATTTCATTATGGGGTTTTAAGGCCCCTTATACAGGAGACAGCACCTTGGAGAACTGCTTGGGCATCACAGCGGGCTTCATTCAGTGATACTGGTGAGTGTTTGGATTTGTGCCATGTTTGGATCTTATCTAGTTATTTCACATGTTTATCTTGTGCTGGCTGCACACAGCAAAATGATCACGCTTCCCAGTAGGATGGCCATATACGGTCATCATTTCAGGAAGTTGAATTACCAGGGCACAGCTTTCACTGTTGGCGCTGAGATGGCCTCAACATCGTGTGACTGTTTTGTCAACCACTGGCGAGCAGCATGTTCGCTTCAACTAACTTGGCCTTTTTTAGGCTATTGTTATGAGAGTTTAAAGACTTTTTTTATGGTAGCGATGGTGCATCCAGTAGAGTTCACATATCATGGAAAGACATTTGTATTTTTGGCACCGAAACTCTAACCAAAATTAAGTAAAACATGAGTGAACTGGTCCATGACCAGATGCATTCTGGAGGATTATAACTGCACAGAGGATTTCTATCTTTAACTATTCTCCCCTGGACTTTTTTCTTCCTTGAATAATCCAAATGAATTGGTGGCTTACATCTGTCCAAAGAATACCTCTTACATCCACCCACTAAATGCCCAGACTGCTGTGTCCTTACCCTCAACCTCAGCCCCTTCTACAGCCAGTTTCTCCAGACGCTGGCTTACTCTCCTGATGTAATTCCTTTATTATGTGGGGGAAAAAATCACTTTTCTATTGCCTCTAATTTACTGGATGATTTGGCCCAGTCTCTCCGCATAGGCTCCCTGGATTTGGGTCTCCGTATTCTCTTTCCTTCTGCACTCTACTCTGCTGCGGCCTCTGGTTTTCAGATATATCCACCTGTTCTGGTCTGTGGGAACTGCATAGCTGTCTGCAAGGGGTTGGAAGCAGAATATGAGTATTTTCCTAGAATATAAGGTTACCCTCATCCCCTGCCACACTCCTGATGTAGCGGAGAGAGTGCCATACTCAGAGTAACCAGTTTCACGATTCTCCTGGGGTACTAGAGCTGCTAACTCTACATTTGTTTGTAGACAACAGCAGTCTAGGCTGTGAAATGGCTCATCCCCACCTGTATTCCAGACACATCTCACCCTGCCTCACCAAACTACTTGAGCTTGGCAGCACACTGCACTAACACACCTCCAAGTCTTTGAATATGCAGAATCTTCTGGGGTCACATTCTTTTCTGCTTTTTTCTTGGTCCACCAAGAGTCAGTCTGTAGTCTAACCTCCTCATGGTTGCTAAACATGTATCATGTTTGCAACCACAATAGGGTGCTTAAGAAACGACGTGCCATCTGAAAATCCATTGTAACTTTGAGTTTACTTGTCTTTCTTCTTCAGTGAGCCAGAAATATTCTTGAGGATAAGGGTGAAATCATTTCCATCTTTTTGTCCATAGCACTTGGTTCAGTGCCTCGTGCACAAATAGCGTCCTAATTCTAACAGTTGAGGAATTTGAGAAAAGGAGATGGGTAATGATTTGTCCAAGATTAGAGTCTGATGCAGCCACAGATCGAAGTTATGTATTATGACACTGGAAGCCAGGCTGCTAGATTCTACTGATGGCCCATTAAGATATTTCCTCCTGGACTACATCGACTTATTCTGCATTTTATTCATTTCACAAATATCTGTATATTTTACATCTACTTTATGTATTCAGTGCCTTACTACACTCCAGAAATCAAAGATAAACCACAGGCATGGTGCATACCTTCAAAATCTTAAGAGCCCCGTGTTTGAACCCCTATCTCTTTTACCTCTGTGGTCTCCTGGGCCTCTTGGCTGCAGCGTCACTGTTTTATTTATGGTATGCCCCTGGCAGCACTCACGGAATTCCTGTTAAAGCTCAATCTCTTTCGAGCACATTATATGTATTTATGACTCTTCTGCTAACAGCCCCTTCACACTTCTGGTTTTTATTTTTTTTTACAATCTGCTTCCATCCAGCATAAAAGTAAAAATAATATATTATAGGATGAAATTTTTCCTTTTGTAGTCCCCAAGCTGGAAACAACAAGAAGAAACTATTTTGATGCTATGACAAGAACAGATAAGGAACTTAAACTCTTTACATCTATCTCAAGTGTAGTTAAAGAAAAAGTTTACATAACACCTCCCCGGATTCTTTACCAGTGTATATTGGGTAAGGCAAGACTTCACTGAGAAATTCAAAGGGAAAAGAATCATTGCCTGGGAGGAGAGGGCTTGTCCTTCGGCAGAGAGGCTGGGTTTTTGAGTATCTCCCTTCAAGCCAACTGAGAGTTACAAAGAAAACTCAGAAAGAGGAGGTAAAGGCTCCTCTACTTTTCCCCAGCTATAAGCTTGTTGAGCTCTCAGGCCTATTCCATGTCATCTAGTAAGAATAAATCTAGAGAGGAACCTCAGTTTTATCCCTTCACATTTGAGGTGGAACATCAATAAAGTGACTGGTTCCAATTCTTGTCTGAAGATTTTGGAGGCAGGAGTCTAACTGGAGAAGACAGTGATGAAGCATGTATCCCATTTTATTCATCTACTCATAGGGAAATAAAACTCGGAAAAGCAACCAGAGCTGAGGGAAGAGGCGAGGGGAATAAACCAAGCTAATCAGTGCTCTGAACGCTGGGTGACAGGGACAGCTTTAGCCAGGACTCAAGCATTCCAAAAATGATCGATGTAATCTAAAACATTTATATACTCTTAATATTTTGAAATAAATTAAAACAAAACTAAAATAAATAAAATTTAAAAAGAAAAAAGCTGATGATGAGTAGGAGAGAAAAAGAGTAGCAAAGGTATTGGCTGGATTACCTCTGCCGTTTTCAAGAAAATGTCCTTCTTGAGTCCCAGCGAATGCAACAAGTGCAGCCAAGTCTGAGGTCCCTGAAGTGATTTCTGCGAAGAGGAGGTAGGACATGAGAGATAAGGAACTAAACAGGGTATCCCAAGTGACAGGCGAGGTCAGCCCATCCTTCGCACCAGAAACCGTCCAGCACAGAGGTACCTGTGCCTGTGGGTGGGAGATAGGTTCTGAAGACCCCACAGATGCAATCGGTACACAGACTAACATTTAGCCATCTGCACGGCAGGCGGCATCAGAAGGCAAATGAACAGGAGCAACAGCACCAACGGAGTCAGTGGATTTTCCATTGTCCTTTGTTGGACCTTGATGTTCCCAGCAGGAGGCAGGGGAAGATGTTGGGGGAAGCTGCAGCCTTCTAATTTCAAGATTGTTATTTTTTAAGCACCAAACGGGGCAAGAACATCTTCATCTTTCTCAGCTGCACCCCCTTTAAAAGGATTTGTTCTGTAAAATTTGGATTCAGTTAAAAGGGCCTAGAAGTCCCCATGTGGCCTTAAGGCTGCAGGTTCCCCTCCCCACGGTAGAATTTTTCAGCTTCACGTTGTCATGGTGCAGAAGCGACATGCACTCCCTACAACTGTGCTTTGAGCACCCATATGACCATTTTGTTTTTCACTTTCCCTACAGTAGTCAATAAATTACATGATATAGTCACGACTTTTTTTTAGAAGGTAGGCTTTATGTTAGATAATTTTGACCAACTAATGTAAGTCTTGAGTACAATTATGGTCGGCTCAGCTAAGCAATGTTCAGGAGGTTAGGTGTATTTTCCACTTACGATATATTCAACTTACAATGATGTTATAACCAATGAGCATCTGTAACCGTTTTGCTCAGTGGTTCTCAACCTTCCTAATGCCGTGACCCTTCAATACAGTTCCTCATGTTGTCATGACCTCCAACGATAAAATTATTTTCATACCTCTGTATTTGTACGGGATGTATGTGGTGGTTTTAGGCAACCCCTGTGAAAGGGTCATTCGACCTCCAAAGGGGTCACGACCCACAGGTTGAGAACCACTGGTTTTGCTGTTATATGTGTATGTATATATTTTTTTCATCAACATGTTCCTGGGTTCATGACTTCTGCAGGAAAAAAGCATTAAAAAATTCAAAATTATAAGTATTTATATTATTATGCTATTAATAATTAATGGTCAAATAATATTAATTCCAATCCATATGGTTCATTCATTAATTTACTCACTCATTTATTCATTTATGCATTCAACAAATACATGAGCATTTACACTGTATGCGGTGCTTTGCTATAAAGAACCAGTGGATCACAGAAGTTAGGTAAATCTCTTAGAGTCATATGTTGGTGAGAAGTATAGCAGACACTGAAATCAGAGCTTCTCACTCTCAACCATATGTGCCCGAGCACCAGGCTGGAATGTTTACATTAGGTCCAAACATGACCCAACTGACTGGACAAGAAAATATATTATAGTCCATTGGGAAACCAGTGGGCTCTAGGGACCTTGAGACTCCTTGTTTATTGCTGCTCTTCCTAACTGGACTTTAGGCTTTATGAAACTGGGATCCGTGGCTCGGCGCCTGTGGCTCAACTGGCTAAGGTGCCAGCCATGTACACCTGAGCTGGTGGGTTTGAATCCAGCCCGGGCCCGCCAAACAACAATGACGGCTGCAACCAAAAAATGGCTGGGCAGCACCTGTAGTCCCAGCTACTTGGGAGGCGGAGGCAGGAGACTCGCTTGAGCCCAGGAGTTGGAGGTTACTGTGAGCTGTGATGCCATGGCACTCTACCCAGGGTGACAGCTTAAGGCTCTGTCTCAAAAAAAAAAAAAAAAGAAACTGGGATCAGTGACAATCTTGTAGAGGGTGTCCCTCTGGACATCTAACACAGCCGCTGCCACATGTAGACACTCAATGAATATCAGCTGCATTTGAGCAGCTAGAAATTCCTGGGGTTCATTTACAAACAGGCTTATGAGAAGAGTGGAAGGAATATGAACACTACAGAAGCAACTTTATAATAAGAGCAAAGTAAGTCTTGAAAGTAGATGGCATCAAAGCAGTCAGGTTTTGTGGGTTGTTTTTTTTTTTTTGTCTGTTTGTTTTTTTTTGAGACAGATTCTTACTCTGACACCTTGGGTAGAGTGCCATGGTGTTGTAGCTCACAGCAACCTCAAAGTCAAAGTCTTGGGCTCAAGCTATTGATCCTCTTGCCTCAGCATCCCAAGTAGCTGGGACTATACGTGTCTACCAGGATACCTGGCTAGTTTTTGTATTTTTAGTAGAGACAGGGTCTTGTTCTTGCTCAGGCTGGTCTCCAACTCCTGAGCTCAGGAGATCCACCTGCCTTGGCCTCCCAGAGTGCTAGGATTATAGGCGAGAGCCACCATGTTGTCCTAGGTTTCATGTTTTGGTTTCTTTTTTTTCCATTGTCAGTTATTAGAACTGAACTTGGAAGTATTTACTTTATGTAGTCTGTGATGAGCCATTTTCCAAGAAATAAATTTTTTGCTGCAATAATAACACAAAGGAACTCCCTTTAGTTAAGTGATCATTTTACCATTAAATATTCTACACTTAAAAAGAATGCAATTGCTATATAAATTGTGTCAGTACAAAGAATAACCAAACTCATAGCAGCATATTGACCACTCAGGTAAGAAGAGTGTTGTCAGGACTGCTGAATTTTCTTTTGTCTTTTCCTCAATATATCAATTTTTTGTTAAGATCTTTCCTGAAGATGTCCAGCATCATTTAGCATAAAACTGTATTGACCACAATTCTCTTTTGAGTTTTACTGAATACACATTATTCCCAAATAAATAGTTTTTTTGCATAACTAAAATTACCTACACATGACGACATGTTTGGATTTTTCTGTTATTTGATTTTTTCACTCTAAATTCTTTGTACAAATAATTCAGGTAGATGTCTGTATCCACAACTCACTTATCTCAATGCTGCAATTCATTTGTTCACTTTTTTGTCCATGGACCGTTGTGTGTGTATGTGTAGGGGGTTTTGTCCATGGACCATTGTGTGTGTGTGTGTGGGGGAGGATTCCAGTTTTTTCTTGTTTCAGTAGAAACAGCTACCATCTTCTTTATCATCACTTACACCCCCATCAGCACCATCTTTACCATTTATTTCTAAGTTTTTAACCAGCATTCACTCATTTAATACTATGTGCAAACCTATGAGGTAAACACAATTTATCACTATTATTCCCATTTTAAATTTGAAGAAACCAAAGCACAGCAAAGTTTAGTAACATATATGTTGGAGGTGGAATTTAGAATCACATAGTCTAGCTTCAAAGGCCACGTTCATAAACACCAACCAGACTCCTCCTAATCATCCTCGCGCAAGGCTGCCGGGGCACACTTGGAAGGGATTCTCTGAGGTTATAGAAGGGGGAGTGCCAGAATTAAAATACATGTCTGTTTACTTTCACAAAGTATTTATATCAATTTATACACCATGGCAGTGATTAAGACTTCTGTTCCTCTACCTCCCCACCAAGGCTAGGTATTATTGGATTTTTCAAAGTTTATCCCATTTCACTGTCACATTGTTGTAAAATGGCATCTACTTATAATTTACGTTTTCCTGAGAACACATGCAGTTTGGCTATTCTCATGTTTACTTGCTGCGTTAAACATATCTGTAGCGCTTGCTCATTTTTGTGCTTTTGTCTTGTTGTGTATATAAGCGATTATTATTTTCTTGGTTATACATGTTGTAAACAAGGTGTCACAAACTTGTCTTTTGCTTTTATTCATGGATCTTCTTTTTAAATGAAACTTTTAATTATAGTTTGATGTATATAAAGTCATATTTTGAATGACTGTCATGCAGGCAAGCTGTAATAGTCGTTTGTGTTTTTAGTAATATTTACAGCCGTTTGGTTGCCTGTCTGTGTGTTAATTCTCATATAACTCATGGCAGAGGTTCATCCCTCTCCTCTCTGAATGCCCACGGCTGTAGCAGGAGTGAATGGGCTACACGTTCTTCACTGAATTGATTTCACACCATTGTCAAAAATCAGTTGGTTATTTTATTTTATTTTTTTTGTAGAGACAGAGTCTTCACTTTATCATCCTTGATAGAGTGCTGTGGAGTCACAGCTCACAGCAACCTCCAACTCCTGGGCTTAGGCGATTCTCTTGCCTCAGCCTCCAGAGAAGCTGGGACCACAGGCGCCCACCACAACGTCCAGCTATATAAAAAAAAATCAGTTGGAAGTGTCTGCGAGGGACTATTCCTGTTCTCTTTAATCCATTCTTTCTTCTATGTATTTTTCCTTTTTCAATGCTATATTATCTTGATTACTGTAGCTATTAATTTTTAGTAAGTTTTAATGATGGGTAGAATGATTCCTAACCATTTCTTCTTCTTTCAAGGATGTTTTAAATATTCTAGGCTTGTACCTTTCCTCTTCGTTTAGAATTAGCTTGTCTATGTCTCCCAAAAAACTAGATGAGATTCTGTCAGGAATTGCACTAAACCTATAGATCACTTGAGTAGAATGGACATTTTTCCTGTGTTGTGTCCTCCAATACAAGGCAGAGGTATGTCTGTCCACTTATTTAGTTGTTTATTTCTTTCAGTAGTAGTTTGAAATTTTTAGTATACAAATTTGGTACATTTTTTCTCAAGTTATACCTAGATACTTAATTTTATTGTTATTCTTAATTTTAATCTTATTTTTAATAGATGCTTTAAAATCATTTTCTAGACTGTTAAAAATTAAAGACTTATTTGAATTGTGGTAATTTATAAATTAATAAATTTATGCACAATTGATGAACTATATCGTGAAAAATTGACACCTGTATGCTGTTGAGTCATCATAGTAAGGCATAGAGAATGATTGTCTAGTTTACTTTCCTTTTAAAAATAATCTTAAAAATTTTAATTATAGTTACATAATAGTTGTATATCTTTATAGGATATATGTGATGTTTTGATACAGCCATACGATGAAAATAATTGTAAAAAAAATTTAATAATTACAGTTACATAATAGTTGTGTATTTTTATAGGATACATGTGGTGTTTTGCTACAGCCATACAATGTGAATCACTCAAATCGGGGTAATGAGGGATTTATCACATCGGGCATGTATCATTTCCTTGTGTTAGGAACTTTTCAGTTCCACTCTTTTAGTTACAGTTAAAATATGCCTGAACTTATTATTGCTTATAGTCACTTGGTGTGCTGTTATATATTGTTCATTCTATCTACCTAAAATTCTGCATTCATTAACCGACTCCACTTTACCCTACACCCACCGCGCCCCTTGCCAGCCTCTGATAATCATCATTCTTCTCCCTGTCTCCATGAGATGAACTGTTTTTAATATTCAGCTTCCACAGGTGGGAGAACATATGAGATTTGTTTGTGTTTGGTTCCCCATTGTGTACATACGAGGTCTGTCAAGTTCATGAACTCACCCTAGCAAGTGCGACATACGTCATTGCTGACTATCACTGCAGTCACTTTCATAGTACATCCCCGGAAGCTGTGCACTGACACCTAATCTGTCCTGCAAAGCAATTCTGGAAGCCTTTTTCAGGAATGGCCATCAGAGCTGTTTGTTGTATGAGGTATTACGATGAAGTTTGCAGATTCATCCTAGAAAAAGTGCTACCTACCTCATTGCTGAGTATCAGTACAGTCACTGGCCACCCAGTGACCACAGTGATTTTCAGCAGCGAGGGAGGTAGCACTCTGTCTAGGGTGAGTTCGTGAACTTATTGTCCAATCTTACGTGTGTTAAACCATTTTCCTTCGTCTGCTGTTTCTTGCCTTTTCCAAATAATTTCCTTCTCTTTGATTCTACTTTCAGATTAATTTAGTCTGGATTATCTCCAAGTTCTGGAGGTCTCTTTTCATGTGCCTGCCTAATCAACACCCGTAGAATATTCTAGTGAAGAGTGACCTTGGTGAACAAATGACTGATATTTCATATTAGTTCTGTTATCTAATATTTGTGTAATTTAAGGAAGTATCCTAATCTCTTGTTTCTATTTTCTTTTCCTGTCAAATGATGATAATAACAATAATGCATATATACTTCATGAGTTGATATAATGATTAATAGAAAATAACAAATCTCCGTTAATTGTTAACTATTGTTATTATCAATCAATCTGCTGTTTAACCTGTCCATTTAATTTTAGATTTCAATGATTACATTTTATTTTAAAAAATTCTATGACTTGTGGCTCGGCACCTGTGGCTCAAGTGGCTAAGCCATCAGCCACATACATCTGACCTGGCAGGTTCAAATCCAGTCCGGGCCCGCCAAACAACAATGATGGCTGCAACCAAAAATACAGCCAGGTGTTGTGGCAGGCGGAGGCAGGAGAATCGCTTGAGCCCAGGAGTTGGAGGTTGCTGTGAGCTGCGATGTCACAGCACTCTATCCAGGGTGACAGCTTGAGGTTCTGTCTCAAAAAAAAAAAAAAAATTCTATGACTTGAAAGTAAATTATTTTTGATAGTTTATTTTTTCTACTCATGAATTTGATTCTGCTTTTTAAAGCCATATTAAACACATTTATTTTATTCTATGTTGTGAAATTTTAACCGAATGAAGCTCCATTATGAAATTATCAGCCATGTTAAAGAATTTCATCTCGAAAAGAATAGGTTTGCCTTATTACAAAGTTGATAGAATGATTACATGGAGTCATTGTACTAGCCCACTGTGTTTTGAGGTTCTGGTACCCAGACACCAATTTCTTTGCATCTGTATTTACACTATTTTGGTAACATTTGAAAGGCATTTTACCTTTACTGATTATTGCATGTCTAATTTTAATGCTAGCTTTTTTCTATAAACTTTTGTTTATAATGTTGTTTCCTTGTGCACTTTTTTCCTTCTTTAGAGCTTCTTTTTGTTCAGATTTTTTTCCTCCCCCATGTGTCTTGGGTAAGTGTACAATTTCTCTGAGAGAATTAGCACTTTTGTCAATATCTAAGTGTGCTACCTTGTGATAATTCTAAATTAAGTCTTGGCTTGGGTATTTTTCAGATCCCAAATCAGATGAGTATCAGCTTATAATTATGATTTTTTTGATATATATTTACTTTTCTATGACATACTGAAAAGCAGCCCCCAAGAAATATTGATTCTAATCGGTGGAACCTGCAAATGCTACCTTATTAAGGAAAAAGAGTTTACAGATTTGATCAAGTTAAGGATTTTGAGTTGGGGAGATTTTCCATGGATTTTCATGGGGCTGGCTGTCAAGGAATTACATGTATCTTTATAAAATGGAGATAGAAGGAGGTTTCAACAAAGATAGTAGAGGAAAAGGTAACGTGATCACAGAGGCAGAGTTTGGAGTGATGCCGCCACAAGCCGAGGAATACCATAGCCACGAGAAGCTGACAGAGACAAACAAGCCATCCTCCTCTAAGGCCTCTCAAGGGAACATGGTCTTGCTGACCCCTCAGTTTTGGCTCAGTGACACTAATTTCAGCCTTCTAGTATCCATATGTATGAGATAATAAATTTCTGTTGTTTTAAACTAACTAGTTTGTTGTAATTTTTATAACTACCACAAGAAACTAAGATAGCCTTCCTTAAAAGCTGAAACTAAGATAAATTTTCATAGCATTTTTCTTGGTGATACAATAACAAATGAAAAATATGTGTTGATTAAATTCACATGAATCACTCTGTTGGTAAAACATAATCCATGCAATTAAGGGAGGGTCGCATAATCTCCTGAATCTTCATTTAGAGTCATGGGTCCTCATGGGTCATCCCAGGAACTTGGTTGACTTATCTCACAGTTGGTCCTTCATTGTCCAGAAGAATTACGGATTTCTAAAGTATGTCTCCAAAATGCCATCTTGGTGATCAGGGCACCCTAATGTTCATCTTTACAGGGACCACAACACCACATTGCAGTAAATCACTAAGTTTTAAAAGCTGCTAGAAATTTTCATATTATTTATAGTCCCAGACTTTGCTTTTATCCTATAAAAGTTTAGCTCCAAGCAACATCCAATTATTTTACTAGAGAAAAGTTTCTTCAACTATGCCAGTAGTGGGCTCTGCTGCCTTTGATTTGAAAAGGAACTTCTCAGAACCATTGAAAAGGAAAAGTTTATTTCTACTTCATACATTAGTCTTCTAAAGCCCTTTGATCTCTTTAAAAGTATTCATGGTCTAAATAACCACCACATTCTTATAGAAATAAGTTAAATCTGGATTTAAAATAATTGACACCTAAGGGAAAACTTATTAAATATAGTAATCTTTATCCCTCATATAAAAGTTTCTTTTAGATCAAGCATTAAAGGTGAATGAATCCTTTTTTTCTTTTTTAAAATCATTATTTAAATGTAAGAATATCTATTCATCATTAAATAGGAAAGCATTTTAAAACAAAAAGATAACTTATGTATAGGCAATCTGTTAAAACTTAGCCAGATTTTAGGTATACTCCCCCCACCTTAATTCAATGTAGGAAAAAAAAAAAAAAACAGATGGGTCACACGAACCAGCAACATATGATAACAAATTTAACTAACAGGCATTTGCATCTTTTAACAGAGCACCGTTTTTCACTGAAGTGTAGGTAAAAGAGTGAATTCTCTGAAAACCAGTAATTCTTATTTTGAGTTTAGGGATTCCTATCAGAGTTTGACAGAGAATTTCTCACTACTTAAAAAAAAATTCCTTTCCTCACAATTGCGTTTCCTTTCATCATACCTTCATATCTTATTATACTTTAAGTCCGAGAAGAAAACTGATTTTGAATATAAGGTGTTTTGCTCCTGGGATCTCATTTAAGTTACTAAAAGCCATACGGTTAACGAATTGCTATGTTGCATGGTTTAGAAATGCAATAGATTATGCCTTCGAGTGACACCTAAGGGAAACATAGGTTCTTTGAGGAGTTGGAATTAAAATAACAAACACATAATAATGAAATTGAGATAGTAGACCCATACAAGAAATGGGGGAACCTATTTCTTTGTGTCTGCTGGGTAAGGGGAAGATTTTGCTTCTCTGTAAATAAGAAATTATTTTGTATTTCTCTTGTTTATCCCAAATAAAATTGTTTTATTTTCTGATTTATATTGCATGTGGTCTGTGATTGTTAATGGTCAGTAAAAGGGTGGGTAAGATATTGTTTCATAGACTTTGTAGTCTTCCAAAATGTGGCCATGAATTTTACATTTTATATTATAAATATCTATACTTTGCATGACACACTGCATTGATTCCATGTGTATTTCTTTGCTAAAGTAAGTGTGGCATTGCTGTATATCAAGCTAAATCACTGACACACATTTCTTTCCAGAAATCTGGTCTCTGATAGTCTGCATTTAAATAACGATAGCCTTCTGAGTGACACCAAATGAATGTGTAACTGATTTGCCTCATGATGAAGAGAATTACTTTAGCTAACGGGGCTTAAAATGGAAGGAAAATGCAATTCAGGTTTTCAGGCTAAACTTTTTTGACCAATTTGGATGTTGACAACTTTTTGAATAGAAGAAAATATTTCCTAGTATATTTCCAGGAGTGAGAATACAGGTTTTAATATTTATAGCGATTAAACAAAAGAATGAAGGGCCCTTGAATAAAAGTCAAAAAAAGTGGGGAGAAGATTGTTTATTTGGACGGGTGTAAGTTGGGGGTGACATGATGCATGGTACTCTTCAAGAATTTGGGGCATCATTACAAATCATTACCAAGTTGATTATTTCAAAAGAATAATTAACTGGATTATTATTTTTTTACAGCTAGGTAGGAATCGAGTAAATTTTTGAAAGTCAAATTGGAGAAGTAATTTTTAGAAGCTGAATTTCTAAGAGCTTGTTCTCAGAAGTTCAGTAGACAGCATGAAGAAATAATTGACTTTTTGACATCCATGTTCTTATCGTCCTGGGACTTCTCTACTATCATCTGCAAAATGAAATGGTGTAGTTTTGTTGCAAAAGACTGCTTGCCTTCGTCAGAAAACTTATGTACCTTTGGAAATTAAACATTAAAAATAAAGATTACTTGCGGTAACATAAACCATGTTTTGATGACTGGAATTCACAGCAGCTGTGTCAGACTATCATGGGATTTTGTTGTTGTTGTTGTTGTTGTTGTTTCCATATTTTATCCTTAAATTATACACATTTCCTGACCCTTTGCCAAGCCCCTGGTAGTGAAACATTATTTAGGAGATCAAACACAGATCATATGAGAGAAACATCTGTTGTAGTTACTATTTTTCAGAAGTTCAGGTTGCCTAAGAGGTCCACTAGGCAATATTTTCCAATTCTCATTTCTATACAACTGGGGGGAATCTTGGTGGCAGCAAAGGATAAAAGGCCTTTAATTTAATATTTGAGATGTGTGTGTCCTGAAGTTATTTGTACTGAAAATGTCTTAGAAGAAAAAAAATTCCACGGTGACTGTTTTAGTGTTTTTCCTGCTCTGTAAGTTTACTGGTGCTACAAAATTCATCACTGAGAATAGACAAAGAAAAGTTACAGAAAGGAAGGGCTGGGAAGCAGCTGTTGCTTTAATTGTTTCTTGATTTCTTAGTCCCATCCCACCTATTGTTTAATGCCGAACATTTTCCCTGCCCAAACCCCAAAGGAGAGCTCATTTTCAGGGAAAAGATTGCTCTTTCCAGGCCAGCTTTCCTCTCTACTCTGATTTCTACCCCCTGCCTCTCAGTCAGCTGTTGGGTCTGCAATTCTCTTTTAAAATAGATCAAAAGGTAATTTGTATTTTAATGACAGGGCTTGGTTATGTGTTGGGTTCAGAGGTTTATAGCCCTAGGAGGCAATTTTCAGGTTGAAAGGCACTTTATCTGGTGAGAGGGCATTTTCCAACAGGGTGATGTTCTCAGGAAAACTGGGGATGGCAAAACTATCTGAGAAACCATGCAAGAAAATTTCACTGAAGAAACATTTTCCTTGTTTTTCCATTACTAAATTCAAAATTAATTATAAATATTATTACTTTCATTAAAGCAATCCAACTGTCCAACTGAAACCCATAAATGTTTGTATAAAATTTACTGTGTGGGATCATGCAAAGGTTTGTCAAAAAAAGCCCTGACTTATACTTTGTTTGGGGAATACTGGCAGTGGGGTGGGGGATGACTCATAGCCCTGCAACTCACCAGTCCCGTGGCCCTGGACACATCCTGTAAGTTTTATTCTAGCTTGTACTACATATACTCCTACCTAGAATATGAGAAAAATCAGATCCCCCCCCCACACAATTGGCGTGGTCTTTTACATTGAATTCAGTCATTAGAAAGATGAAGGAATCAAAAAGATGAAGCCTTACTTTGGAAGATGCTGAAGTCAACATGGTAGGAGACTGAGCACCAGGCTTATAGAAGCGGCCTGGAGACAAGCCATCAAGCAGCTGTACAGTTAAGGTGGAAAGAGCACTTAGCAATCATTAAACGTGTGATCCTAGCAGGGGCCCCCACTTCTGTGATTTGAGGCTTCAATAAAAGGCCAAGAGAGAGGTTTCTGGGGCTCTCGGAAAACAGATGGGAAGCCCACTTCTTGCAGGCATGTACCTTTAATCCATATCCTGGCTGTTTTTATTCACACAGTGACGGGGGGCCGCAGTGGGCACCAACACAATGTTACTTTAAAATTAAAGAATATTTGAGTTGTTAACTTCTTTCACATAGAATTATCGTCATCATTATCATACAACCAATGAAAATTATTTTCAAGTATTGTAATGTCTCATAGGACAGGAAAATATTGGAGTAACCTAAGGGTCAGTATGAGATTAATATTGTAAGCCATATATATACAATTTTTAAAACTTCCATTTTCAAATAATTTTGAAAATTATTACAGAAGAGTTGAAAATTTGTTTTCATATATACCTCACTCAGCTTTCAATATTTTGCATAACCTTAATATAATTCTTTAAACTAAGCTACTAACTTTGGCACAATATACTATTAATTCCTACTAATGTTCTTTTTCTATTCCAGAATAGATTCCAGGTTAATGCGTTGTTTTTAGTTTCACGTCTTCTTAATCTTTTCCAATCTGTGGATCATTCCTTAGTCTTTCCTTGTCGTTTGTGTCCCTAATGATTTTGAAGTGCTGGTTGCTTGTTTTGTAGAATGCCCTACAGTTTGAGTTTGTCCTATCTCTTCTCATAATAATATTGAGAGTATGCATTTTTGACAGGAATTCCACAGAAACAATGTGTCCTTCTTGGTGTATCCTCTCAAGGAGTCTATGATGTCGATATGCCTTACTTAACCTTGACCACAGGAGAAGGTGGTTCTGCTGTGCTCCTCAGCTATCAAATTGGTTACTCCCCCCTTATGAATTAGTAAGTATCTTAGGGGAGATAATTCAAGACTGAAAAATATCCTATTCTCTTCCAACTTTTGCCTATTACTTTAAACCAGTGGTTCTCTAACTGTGGGTCATGGCCCCTTTGGGGGTCAAACTCCCCTTTCACAGGGGTCACCTAGTATCAGATATTTACATCACAATTCATAACTTTAGCAAAAGTTACAGTTATGAAGTAGCAACAAGAGGAACTGTATTAAAGGGTCACAGCATTAGGAAGTTTGAGAACCACTTCTTTAAACATTGACCTGTGGATCTTGTTTACAGCAATTACCACTGTGGTTTTTCTAATGGTGATTTTCCATTTCCCTCATTCTTTCTACATTTATTAATTAGAAATATTCTATAAGAAAGAGCTGTGGCTTCTTTCTCATTTATTCACATGTGGAAATATTTATTTATATCAGTGTGTAACCCTGGGTATTTGTTTTATTGCATAGGATATAATCTAATACTGTCTTTATTAATTTTGTTTCTCAAAATTTTCCAGCTTTGATCAATAGGAAGTTTTTTGGGTTAGCTGTTCTGTTTTCAATTTGAGTAATTCCTTACTTTTTGTCACCACAGAATGCTCCAGCCTTATCTTTCTTTTTGCCCCAGCCATGGAATCAATGGTTTTTTCAAAGAGCCCCGATTCTTTTATTAAAGAATGGTATTTGAAAAGAAAGATTGTTGTGCTCATTGCTACTGAAATGTCATTGCATCTAGGCCCTTTAAGTGGATAGCACTAGGAAATGCATATACCTGGGGTAACCCAGAGCCCTCCGTACACATGCACACATGTGCTTTAGTTATTTCTGAATCTGTCTGTTTGCATTTAAAGTATAAAACGAAGTCCATTCTGAGACCTCTGATAACAGTCCAACACCAAAAGTCCATTCTAAGCCTTCCTATCATTCATGAATTGTAATTTGTTTCTCAGCTAGTAAAAGCAAAATTCTGAGTCTCATTATGTATAATATACTTATTTCTTCAACTCAAGTAAACACAACATTAAATTACTGGCCCAGATTCCTGCAAGAAACACATCTGACTTTGGGTAGGTTTTTTCTTCTTCTTTTTTTTTACTTTAATGTTTTGTATTCACAGTATTAATTCCCAAAGGAAGTTGGGTTAGTTATTTAGTTAGATATGTGTAATACAGTTAGGTTTATTACTTGCAGCTTGTATTATTATATTTTGTTTTCTCCTGTTATTCAGGTTGAATATTTTCTACCTAAAACTATATAAACTGTATCAATACTCTTTGCTTAGCCTGAGGTCAGAAAGATTTTCTCCTATGTTCTCTTCAATTTTACAGTTTTTCCTTTTGTATTTTGGTCTGTGATCCACTGTGAGTTAATGAAGTGTGGGTTAAGATTCATTTACACGCTAGACACATAAATGTACAGTTTTTCTAGCACCAATGTTGAAAAGACTTTGCTTCTTTTGCTGGATTTCCTTCCCATCTTTTCCCACCATCAGTGAGTTGCAATGCTGCCTAGATACATGCAGACAGGTGCTTTGACTTTACCTTCTATTCCACTGACATGTATCTGTCCCTTCACTGTTGCCACATTATTTTGAATAGCAGAGCTTTATATTTTCCCAAAATTGGATAGTATGACGTCCTATTTTTGTTCTTCATTTTTAAAATAATATATGCTCTTTAAGTTCCTTTGTTTTCCATATACATTTTAGAATCAATTTATCAATATCTATCCAAAAACATGTCTCCTGGGAATTTGCTTGTAATTGAGTTGGATATAGAGTTCAATTTGGAAATAATTTATAACTTAATAGAATAGAGGGTTCCAATCTATAAATACTATAATTTTTTTCCCCATTTTGTTAAGTCTTCTTAGATTTCTTTCATAAGTATATTACACCTCTCAGCGAACATGTCCTGCACATTGGTACATTTATATCTAAATATTTAGTTTCTGTGCTGTTATAAATGGTATTGTATTTTAAAAGATTTTTAGAGTAAGAATATATTTATTATTACTATTATTTTCTTTTTTTTATTTAAGTAGATTTGAGGGTTACAAGAGGCTTTTTGTTACATGGATTAATTGCATAGTGGAGGAGTCAAGGCCATTAACATGACCACTACCTGGATGCTATATTTTGCCCAGTAGGTATTTTCATTGCACTACCCCTCTCACTTCTTCCTTTCCAAGTCTCCAGTGTCCATTAATTCACTCTGCATGACCATGCATATCCCCTTCTCTGCTTCCACTTCCAAGAGAGAACATGTGGTATTCAGTTATTTATTCCTGAGTTACTTCCTAGATGGCCCCCAGTTCTGTCCAACTTGCTGCAAAAGACATTATTTCATTCTTTATCATGAATGAGTAGCATGAAATGGTATATATATCTAACAAATTTTCTTTATGCAGTCATCGGTTCATGGCACTTACATCGATTTCATATCTTTGTAGTTATGAATTGTAGTAGAAGAAACATTTCAATGCAAATGTCTTTTTTATAGAATAAATTCTTTTCCTTTGGGTGGAAGGAATTCTCCAGAAATGGAGTGAATGGTAGATCAACCATCAGTTATTTGAGAAATCTCTATTCTGTTTTCCACAGAGGGTGCACTAACTTACATTCTCACCAGCAGTGAGTAAGAAGTTCCTCCTCACCAAATCAAAGCTAACATGCTTTTTCTTTTTTTCCTATTTTTTTTTTTTTAATAATGGTCATTTTGATAGGATTGAGGTGATATCTTATTGTGGTTTTAATCTGTATTTCCCTACTGATGAGAGATGTTGAACATATTTTTATGTGTTTCTTGGCCATTTCTACATCTTCTCTTGAAAAATGCCTGTCTTGTGCCACATTTTAATGTGGTTGTTTGGTTTTTATCTTGCTGTTTTGTTTAACTTTCTTGTAGATTCTGAAAACTAGTTATTTGTTAGATGTATAGTGTGCAAATATTTTCTATCATTTTTGGTTGTCTGTTTATTCTGTTGATTATCACATTTTTGCCGACCTTTTAAGTCAGTCCCATTTATAATGTTTATTATGTAGTTTATAATGTTTATTCTTGTTATTGTATTTACTTTGGGGATCTTAGTCATAAATTCTTTGCCTGGGCCAATATTTGGAAGAGTTTTTCCAAATTCTTCTAGAATTTTAATGGTTTGACTTGAAGTCTTACATTTATTTAATCTATCTTGAGTGAAATTTTGTGTGTCATCAGAGACCTAGATCCAGTTTCATCTTTCTGCATGGGGCCTCCAGTTTTGCCAGCACTATTTGTTGAATAGGGTGTCCCTTCTCCAGTGTATGTTTTTGTCTTCATGTTGAAAGTCAGCTGGCTTTACTTCTGGGTTCTCTATTCTGCCCTATTGATTGTTCCTTTATACTAGCACTATGCTGTTTGGGGTCCTACATCTTTGTAGTATAATTTGATGTCAGGTAATGAGATGCGGCCAAATTTGTTCCTTTTGCTTAGGAATGCTTTGATCATGTGGGCTTTGTTTAGATTTTATATGAAATTTAAGATTGTTCTTTCAAGGTCTGCAAAAGAATCACCTTGGTATTTTGATGGAAATTGTATTGAACCTATAAATCACTTTGGGCAGTATGGATATTTTAGCAATATTGATTCTTTGGTCTATGAGCTGGGGGTGTTTTTACATTCGTTGTGTCATGCACGTTTTCTTTCATCAGGGTTTTGTAGTTTTTCTGCAGAGATCCTTAACTCACTCATATGTGTATGCCTAGGTATTTTATTTTCTTACCAGCTATTATAAATGATTTTGAATTCTTGATTTGACTACAAGGTTTACTGTTATGAGTGCTACTAATTTGTATATACTAATTTTTTAATCTGACAATCTGCTGAATTACCTCATCAATTTTAAGAGTTTTTAGGGCTTTTTGAGATAATAAGGTCATATAATCAGTAAGCAAAGATAATAAGATCTCCTCTTTTCTGATTTGGTATGGCTTTTATTTCATTCTCTTGATTGCTCTGGCCAGGATTTTCAGTAATATGTTGAATGGAAGTGGTGACAGTGAGCGTCCTTGTCTTGATCCAGTTTTAGTAGAATGCTTTCAACTTACTCTATTTGGTATGAAGTTCGTTATGGGTTTGTCATAAGCGGCTTTCATTATTTTGGGATATGTTTCTTCCGTGCCTAGTTTGTTGAGGGTTTTTAATCATGAAAGACTGCTGGATTTTATCAAATACTTTTTATGTTTCTATTGAGATAATCATATGATTTTATTTTTAATTCTGTTTGGTGGTGAAGTGCATTTATTAATTTGTGTGGGTAAAGCTATCCTTCCTTGTATCTATGGAATGAAACTCAATCATAGTGAATAGTGTTCTCGTAGTTACTGTTGGATTTGACTTGTCAGTATTTGTTTGGAGATTTTTTGCATCTGTGTTCAAGAAGGTTATTAGTCTGTCATTTTTATTTTTTGTGTGTGTTCTTTTCTGACTTTGGTATCAGGATGACAATACTGGCTTTGTAGAATGAGTTAGGGAGGAATCCCTCCTCCTTGATGTTATGAAACAATTTCAATTGATTATGTACCAGCTATTTTTTGTAAGACTGATAGAATTCAGTTGTGAATCAATCTGGTTCTGTGCTTTTTTTTGTAGTTATTGTTGTTGGGAGATTTTTTATTAATGATTAAGTCTTTCTACTTGATATTCATCTGTACAGAGTCTCTATTTCTTTCTAATTTGAGCATGGAAATTTGTATGTTTCCAAAAATGAATTCATTTCCTCTAGATTTTCTAGTTTGTGTGTATAAGGATATTCAAAATAGTCTTGTATATACTTTTGTGTTTCCTTTTTAATTTCAGATTGAGCTTGTGTGAATCTTTTCTCTTCTTTTTTGTTTAATCTAGCTATAAATATCTGCCAATTTTTTTTAAGGAACCAAATTTTTGTTTAACTGATTGATTGTATTTTTTTTTCAATTTCATATAGTTTTGCTCTGATCTTTGTTATTGTTTTCATCTGCTGGCTCTGTGTCTATGTCATTGTTCTTTTTCTAGTTCTCTGTGGTGTGACATTAGGTTATTAAGCTGGGATGTTTCTGACTTTTTGGTGTAAGCTTTTAGTGCTATGAGTACTCTCTCCTAGCAGCGATTTTCTCTATCCCAGAGATTTTGGTAATTTGTTTCACAATTATCATGTAATTCAAAGCTTTTTGATTTCCATCTTGATTTAATCATTGACTCAAAGTTCATTCAGCAGTAAATTGTTTAATTTATGTGTCTTTGTTTAGTTTTGAGATTTCCTCTTAGAGTTGATTTTAGATTTATTCCACCATGACCTAAGAAAATATATGTTTTAATTTTGATATTTTCAAAATTTTCTGAGACTTGTTTTGTGGTCAAACATGTGGTTTATCTTGGAATAGGTTCCATCTGCTGATAAAAAATGTGTACATATATTCTGCAGTTTGAGGGTAGAATGTTTTGTAAATGTATGCTAGTTCCATTTATTTTAGAGTTTCATTATAGTCCACTATTTCTATATTGATTTTATGCCTTGATGTTCTAACTCTGTCAGTGGATTGTTGAGGTCCTATATTATTATGTTGCTTTTAATTTCATTTCTTAGGAAGAGTAGTAATTTATTTTATGAAACTGGGAACTCCAGTGTTAGGTACATAGATATTTAGGATTACTACATGTTCTTGCTGAATTTATCTCTATATCAATATCTAATGACAATTTTTGCCTTTTTTCAATATTTCTGATATCTGATTTGAAGTAAGTATAACTTATCTTGCTCACTCTTCAGTTTCCATTTGTGTGGAATATTTTTCCTACCTGGGTGGTGCCTCCAGTGAGTAGGGCTCCAGCCCCATATATGTAGGGTGGCAGGATTGAACCAGATCCCCGATAGCCGGGCATTGTGACAGGCACCTGTAGTTCCAGCTACTCAGGAGGCTGAGGCAAGAGAATCTCCTAAGCCCAAGAACTGGAGGCTGCTGTGAGCTGTGATGCCACAGCACTCTTGCAAGGGCGATAAAGTGAGACTCTGTCTCTAAAAAAAAAAAAGATATTAAAGACAGGAAAAATAGTTTTCCCACCCATTGACCTTGAGTCTATGTGACTGTTTATGAGTTAAATGAGTTTCTTGGAGAGAGAAGATATTTGAGTTGTGATTTTATATCCATTTCATCAATCCATACCTTTTAAGTGGGGCATTTAGACCATTTATATTCAGTGTTAATACTGATAAGTTTGAAACTAGTCCTCATGTTGGTTATGACATATTTGCTTTGTATTCTTTCTGCATTAATGTTTTATAAGGGCTGTGAGTTCTTATTTTTAGGTATTTTTACACTTGTGGGTAACCATTATTCTTTTTGGTGTTTAGAGCCTTTGGAGTATTTTTTGTAGGATAGATCTAGTAATGAGAAATTCCCTTAGAACTTACTTGTTTGGGAAGATTTTATTTCTCCATTATTTATGAAACTTAGTTTTACATGATAAAAAATTATTGGCTGATAGTAATTTTGTTTAAGAATACTAAACATGGGACTTTAATCACTTCTGGCTTGTATGGTTTCTGCTCAGAAGTCTACTGTTAGTCTAATGGATTTTCCTTTGGAATTTACTTGATGTTTCCATCTCACAAATGTAGTATTTCTCCATTCATATTGATTTGGTCAGACTGACAACTATGTGTTTTGGTGAAGTTCTTTGTATTTATAATGAATCTTCCAGGAAGTTTTTGACATTCTTTCCAGATATCTAAATCTTTAGAAAGACTGAGGGCATCATTTCCCCCACTATATTATTCCCTCAAATGGATTTTTCATGTTTTTTATTTCTTTATTCTTTCTCAGGGATATCTACAATTCTTACATTTATGTATTTTACCTAATCCCATATTTATCAGAGACTGTTTTCATTTCTGTTGATTCTTTTTCTTCATTTTTGAGTACATGAATTAATTCCAAAACTTTATCTTCAGGGGAGAAGCCAAGATGGGGGTCTGTGGCCAGCTTTCCACAGAGGGCCCCATCCAGAAGGAGAGTTAAAGGACAGAAACTTAGCAAGAAAGCCGATGGTTTAGTTCTGAGCCAAAAGAGAAGGTTGAAGAATGCACATCAACCCTGCTGTGGCCACCTGCAACCCCAAGGATGCAAACAAAAGGGTACAGAGCACATCACCAAGCGGACGGGAGTTCCCTCCCCCATGAGAGTGGCTCTCAGTATACGCCATACCTCCATACAAACAAGCAAGCAGAGATCAGATGTCCTCCCACTCTACCCCACGGGAGAGACACTCTAAAAACCAGACCTCCTTCCCCTACTAGGGTGCCGCAGCACTCTCCCGCCAGGCATAAAACTGTATAAAACTGTATATATTCTCTACCTGAAAGTTTGAGCTCCTGGCATTCCCCCTCCACTCTCACCCTGAGGTCTGGAGGCTGGTCCCCCACAGAGTACAGATTCTTGGACATTTTCTCCAGGGTGGTGGACTGGGTGCAGACTGTTGCTGATCTGTGCTGATTTTCCCGCTCAGGAGTGGTGAGAGGAAAGTGAGTTGAGAGGAGGCTGAGCTGGAAATAAGGTCCCCTGAGGCATGAAACAGCAGCTGCAGCGAGAACAATGGCAGGAGGGCTTGCACCCCTGGGAATGTTTTTAGGAGACACTCCCAGTCTCTCTGGGTGGCCAGGGGAAGTGGGCGGCTTCCCCGGCAGCCCCCAACAGAGCAGACCAGCAACCAAGGTGCGTAAAGAATATGCCTGTGGTGGTACAGGCCGGGAAGGAGCACGGGGATTAGAATACACGTAGAGTCAGCTGATTCCCAGGGTGGAGCCTGCTTTGCTTAGCTTCAGATGCACCTGGCCTTCAGGGGATGAAAGCTCAGACAAAGGGCTGGAACTCACAGACTGAGTCAGACCTATTTGCAGGTCAATGTCTGATCAGGGGAAAATAGTCGTGACAGAAACAAATTCTGTGAACTTGCTCTATTTTATCAGCAACATCAATCAGGGACAGGGCCGGAACTGAGTGAATCGCCCCAGCCCCTATCAAGTACCCAGGTTATCAGGCCTCACCTCCCACTGCCAAACAGTGACAGGAAGTGGTGAACTGGCTGAGGAGCCACAGACCTCAGTGTGACCCAGCCAGGCGCAAACCTCTGGAGCATCTGCTCATTGGAGGAAACTGGATCATAGCCCTGGGGGATTACCACTGACTAGGTGTGACAGATGGGCAAGGTGGGGAAGGAGGCATCAACCTTCCCAGACTAATCTACTTGCCGGGGAGCCCTCCTGAGCTCACCGGAGCAAGTTATACTAGACCTTCCAGCAGATCCCTGCTATCTAATTGCCAGAGACTTTTTAACTCTTCCATTTGAGACTGGTGCTGGCTGGGACAATTGATTGGGACCTCTTCAACTGGGCCAATAATCTGAGGACTTTCCAAAGTGGTACCCTGGGTGTCTGGCAGAGGGAAGGTTTGATTTTGCTTTTCCAATTGTTGCTTTGTGGGGTGGGGTGACTTAACTGCAGGTATTTCTTCACAGCTCAGATTTCAATCCAGAGTAACTGATTCTCTAGGTTAAGACAAAGACCAGCTGACAATAAGACAGAGCCACTTAACACCACCACACCAAGAAGGTCCCCAGTTTCACAAGCAGTAGTACTGTACAGGTCCTTGGCAAAACTCTAGGGGAAAAGGTACAGACACCAGTCCCAGCTTTCAAGCAAAGGACTGATCAACCACTACTCCTAGAACCCCCAGCCCAAATTGTCCTTATCTACTCATCCAGCCAAATGTTGTAAAATTAATCATGGGGCAGAATCAACAGAAAAGCTCTGGAAACATGAACAACCAGAGTAGATCAACCCCCCCTCCCCAAGGAACAATTTGGTGGACACAAATGATGATCCTATGCATAAACAGATGGCTGAGATGTCAGAAATAGAATTCAGAATTTGGATTGCAAACAAGATTAATAAAATAGAGGAAAAGTTGGATTTAGAAATTCAGGGTGCATTTCAAAAATTGTCTCAAGAAGTCAAGGAATTCAAAGCCCAAATGACCAAAGATTTGGACACATTGAGACAAGAAGTTACAGCCCTCAAAGATCTGAGAAACAAAGTAGAATCCCTCAGCAACAGAATGGAGCA
>CAUYRH010076893.1:0-17805 GCA_963574655.1 Perodicticus potto
AAAAAATAGCCAGGTGTTGTGGCGGGTGCCTGTAGTCTCAGCTACTTGGGAGGTGGAGGCAGGAGACTCGCTTAAGCCCAGGAATTGGAGGTTGCTGTGAGCTGTGATGCCACAGCACTCTATCCAGGGTGACAGCTTGAGGCTCTGTCTCAAAAAAAAAAAAAAAAAATTACCAAGTCTCCGGTATTCTAACATAGCATTACAAATGGATTAAAACCCTGGCCTTGGATCAATTAGAGTGATAGTGGCCCCGAACATGAAAGCCAGTTAGAGGAAGTGGTTGGGGATATAGTTTCTGAATTAGATAAAAGGTGAGTCCTTTATGATCTCTAAGGACTGGTTCGCTGTTGGGGGGCAGTTCTTCCAGGGTTCCCAAGACACCTTGATGTCAAAGCATCAGAAACATAGGAAAGTTATGAGGCCTTATGAATCATTGTTTATGAATATTTTGGTGATAATTATAATGGAATAGCATAATAGGCTTGTGTCAGTCAGGATTACATCAGAGAAACAAAAGAAGTAGAAGATAATAGATAGATGATAGATAGATAGATAGATCTCTGAAGCTACCTTCTGTTTACAAAGTATTGTAACTGTGATTGTGGTGGCTAGCTAGGCAAGTCTAAAGTCCTAGAATTTTAGGCAAACCATCAGTAAGCCCTGCTAGAACCTTACCAGCAATTAAAAGGCAAAATTTTTTCTTCCTCACAGAAATGGCCACTTCCTTCTTAAGACCTTTCAACTGATTACATCAGGCCCACACAGATTATCCAGGATAATCTCTTTTACATAAAGTCAACCTATTCTAAATGCTAGGTATATTGACAAAATACATTGACATATGAGTATTTGACTAAATAACTGGGTACTATTAATAATAGAACTGTCTACATTCTCATACATTGGAAACACAATTTTTTGAGTCTCTTTCTTAGGCACTGTCATCCAAACAAATGGTGAGGTAATAAAAGAGAATAAAGTAAATGAACATAAAATTAAATCCATTAGAGTAAATTATTTTAACAATGACTCTATAGGATTATTTTCTTGAATGATTACTTAACCCAATCAACAAGATAAATTTAAAAACAAAAGGAAATATCACCAATTAACATATAAACTTTTATAGTATACTCTTCCTTCAAATTAACAATAATCAGGTAATCAATAAATACTGATTAAATAGACAATTATGAGAAAGAAATTATAGAATATTTTATAAATGTTTCTCTGCTCTCTTCTACCCTTAAACTTACAGATTTTATTTTTTCAATGAAGTAAATTATTGGGTTAATGAGAGAGAAATATATTATTAGAGCTAAATGTTATCAATACAGATTTCCTTCAGTATCTAAGTAAATGAATCATAAAACAAATAAAATGAATAAAGTAAAGCAGGGCGTCTATTGGAAATAAAGATCATTATCAAATTGAAGGTTCATTTTATATCAACAAAAATTTCCCTTACAATTGATATATATATGAAAATTTTCAATGAACAACTTGCATAATGAAGGAAGTAAGGAATTGAACATTCTTTTTTTTTTTGAGACAGAGCCTCAAGCTGTCACCCTGGGTAGAGCACCACAGCTCACAGCAACCTCCAATTCCTGGGCTCAAGCGAATCTCTTGCCTCCCAAGTAGCTGAGACTACAGGTGCCCGCCACAACGCCTGGCCATTTTTTGGTTGCAGCCATCATTGTTGTTTGGCAGGCCCAGGCTGGATTCAAACCTGCCAGCTCATGTGTACGTGGCTAGCACCTTAGCCCGTTGAGCCACAGGCTCCAAGCCAGAAATTTTACATTCTTAATATTTAAATGCCTGCAAGAAAGAATGATGTATTAGGGAGGATATTTAAAACATGTAATAATCTTATAATAGTGATGATATTTTTAAATTTTCAAATTAGAAATTATCAAAATATTGCATTATATTTTTATTTCAAAGAATGGATCCTCATCTTCTGAGCTAGTGTATAATAGTTACAATATACCTATACTTGTGTGGTTCTTTAAAAAATTACGTGTCAGTCAATAAAGGTATCTAAAACAGAAGGACCATATACAGTGAAAAACTCAGCCCATTAAGACTAAAAAAGATTTATCAGTTCCATATGTGTCCATGAGCTCATACTTAATGCCTCAAACAACAAGGCATTGTTATCTTTAGTGCTTTACCAACATTATCTAATTAACAGGTATAGACAAATCCTGCTGTGTTCTTCAAGGCTCTCAATGGCATTTCTATGATTTGAAGCTTAATTAAATTTAATATGTATTTGTTTCTCCTCCATAAGAATTTTGCAGCTCTTTTTCAAACAGCATAACATTTTAAGGAGCACATCATCTGAAGAGTTTTAATTCCCATGAAATCCTCTGGGTTTCAGGTTTGTTTCCTAAGACTTCCAGGACACTGCTCCTCTTCCTAAATTTTTACAACTAATTTCCTTTACCTTCTTGACTGATAGGCCAAACTTCTTGTTTGACCTACGAAAAAGGAAAGATGCATAAGTTATAGATCATATACACATTCATTTATAGTATGTGAAAAATGTGACCAGATTTCTTCTAAATTTAAACTAAAAATCATCCAGTGATTATTATGGATAATATATATAGTATATATTATATATGAAATATATATATATCCCAAGTAACGATCTGACCCAAATAACATTGTTGAGAAGAAAAAGCATCAATTATTTTTATTCTTTTTCTTTTGGCTTTTATTTTTTCTTTAGGTGGATTACATGAGTTTTCTCCTGTTTCTCTGGTCTTCCTTGGCAGTGTGTTTTGTTCTGAGTTGTATTTAACATCTCTAATGTCTCTCTATGTTCTTGTTTTCTCAGTCAATGATCTGATCCAATTCAATTAGGGCCAGAAAGTGTCTGTTCCAGCCTGACAGCAAAACTTTCTAGCAGAATATTAAGAAATCCTGGTTCAAAGAGGAACCGTACTTACTTGTTGGTTTAAATAAAGGATTTAGACCAGAAGAAAAAAATCTGTTAGCGAAAAGACAAACTTGGAGCTTTCAAAAACGCCTTTTCTCATCATTATGATTACTAATGGAACCCTTGCCTTTTTCCCAAAATTCTTGGATAATATGAATGATATATACTCATAAGGGCCAAAAAGCATTGTGGGTAGAAAAATCGGAGCTTATAATAATCATAAAAGGGAGAATAGACAAAAATCATAAAAGGGAGAATAGACAAAAATCAAAATTAAACAAAGAAATTATTATCAAAGAGACCTTTCTTCAAAATTGTAAACAAAGAAGAAAAACATCTTTGCAGACCAAGTATTTTACAAATAGTTTACTCTTCTTCCCTTAGAAAGTTTACCAGCGAAGGTTGTGAGTGCTCTGTTCTCTCTGCAAGCTTTTATTCCCAGAGAAATGAAGACAGGACCCCAGAACAATTCTGCTATTTTTCCCGCAGAAATTTAGCTAGGAGAACTATTAGTTAACATTTTGCATGACTATTCTGAGTTAAGTAAGGAAAAATCTAAAGCTTACAATCTACAAGGGTTTCTTCAAGCACCTACCCTTCTCTATCCTCACTTGCAAGGCTTTAGAACATTTACTAGATACAGGAAAATTCCACGTCACTTTGCAACTGAAACTAGCAAGAATTTCTAACTTGACACCAGCATCAAGTCCTTACCTAATTAACAGAAATTTAATTTTAGAGTAGCCTGGAGATATTAAACTGTTACTTTTTTGTGATGCATATTCCTCTCTCAAAGATTGGATTTCAAAAACTCCTTTCCAGGTTTCCTTTTAGGTAGAGCTGTCCATGGTGCTGAAGTAGCTACCAAAGCAATATTGCACGATACATAAATTGAAAGGCTTTTATTCTTTTCCTTTTTTTCCCCCTTTTTGTCAGTTGGAATTATGTTTTAATCTTGGTTCAGTCAAATATTTTCTGTGGCATCCTAGAAAGGCTATTTAATATTTAGAAGCCTTTAGTTTCTCATGTGTCAAATTGAATAATATTGGCCAGCTTGCAGAGTGATTTTTGAGGATTAAAAGGGATGACAGAAAAAAGGTACTTATCACTTTACCTGATTCAAACAAGTAGTCATAAAAAATATTAGCCATTATTATTGTTTTCAGTTGTTGTGTTTCTGTGGTAAGAGCTGATTCTTGTTTTTCAAGAGATGATAATTCACTCAGAAATACAACACAGCTAGTAAAAAACACACAATTGACCAATCAAAATAAATGTCTCAGAAAATACGTGTAGAGAAATACAAATGGGGGGCTGGCATGGTGGCTCATGCCTGTAATTCTAACACTCTGGGAGGCTGAGGCAGCTGGATTGCCTGAGGTCAGGAGTATAAGACCAGCCTGATCAAAAGTGAGACCTCGTCTCTAAAAAAAATAGCAGGGTGCTGTGCTGGGTGCCTGTAGTCCCAGTTACTTGGGACACTGAGGCAAGAAGATTGCTTGATCCTAAGAGTTTCAGGTTGCTGTGAGCTATGACAGCACGACACTCTACCCAGGGTAACAAAGGGAGACTTGGTCACAAAAAAAATAAAAAGAAAAGAAAAGAAAAAAGTAAAAAAGAAATACAAACAGAAGGAAAATATAGTGATCCAAAGATGGTCATAGAGGGAGTGAAGAGCCAAACTGAACTTTGAAGGAGAAATGGTCTAGTTATGAAAATATAGTGATCCAAAGATGGTCATAGAGGTAGTGAAGAGCCAAACTGAACTTTGAAGGAGAAATGGTCTAGTTATTCCAACAACCAGATAGAATGCTAGAAAACAAAGTTGAACAAACTCTTAGAGCAGTGCATAAGCATATACAACTAGAAGTGAGATAATAAATTGGTTTATATGGAATAAGAGAATATATTGAGATATATTAAAAAGTAAAATTTGAATTCTTTTAAACATTAAAATAATTACAGATAACTTGAATACCAAGCCATTGAGCCACTTAATATAATGGGTAGTCATTTGGGATTTTTTTTTTTTTTTTTTACCATGAGAGCAATAGTATAGAATTGGCATTTTAGAAAGTTAACACTAAAGGCCATGTATAGAATTAATTACTAGTAACAAGAAATACAGAAAGACTTGGAAGAAGATAAAAACTATGGGAATAGAAAGCACTAGATGCATAAAATATTTCAAAGGATGGATCAGTAGAAATTAATGGCTTGAATATCTGAAGATATGAGTTCATTTCCATTGAGGCTTTTTTATATTTTCATTCACACAGCTCTTGCTTCTAACCTGGCTTGATCTATCCCTTTAGAGAAGAAAGAGAATAATAAACAACCTCATCATTTATGTCTCAAGTCTATATCACATCCTTGGCTCTCAAAATATAAAGGCCAAGTTTATAAATCAAGTGAGAGAGAAAACATATTAGAGTTTGAGCTTAAGTGTTTTTCAACTCGAGTTGAATCAATGACAAGATATAGTGGCTTTGTCATAGGCAGTTATAAAAACTGCAGATTATAAAGTAAAAATAGTTTGCTGATCAACCACCATATCTAGGACAATAGATGCAATGGTCTTCTAAACATATAAAACAACTAATGCATTTAATATAATTCTTTCCAGAAATGGACTTGAAATATACGAGCCAGTTTCAAATACAGAGTACTAGTGAACATTTAGAATCTTGAACTTCGGTTTATAATTTTGATGAATACCACCCACTTTGTGAACAGAAAACCCATTTCTTTAGGTACAAAATCACATGAAAAATTAATAAACATAAGCGAACTTGTTCTGGTGGAAGCAGAAGCCATAGAGAAGTCTTTGGAGCCCTAGAAGCACTGCTCACTGCTCACAACGGCTGCAGGTAGATAGATATTGAAATGGCTAAGGCTCCACAGAGGAGAATTTGAAAACCACTGCCTTAGTTGACTTAAAGTATGGTTGTTCACCCAATATTTGTGACAGGGATTGGATGAGGTCCTAAAATGGAATTGGTCCTCTGTCAAATCAATTCCTGGTTTAAGAAAGAACATTGGGGCACATTTTCTAAGCATACTCATCCAAGTTCCCTAAGCTAATGCATCAAAAATCCAGGTGAAAAATGAAAAATAAAATAAATTATTCACCCTCCGACTTTAGCTGAGTTAGGTACAAACTGTTAGTTTAAATCGTTTTTAAGCCTACATTTTATTTGGAATATATATATATATATGTGTGTGTGTGTGTGTGTGTGTGTGTGTGTGTGTGTGTGTGTGTGTGTGTGTGTGTGTAGAGAGATAGAGCATCCTATTACTATATACAGTGCCACAAGAGAATTATTTAAATGACAACTGGCTGGCAAAAAATGCCTCCCATATTTAAGGATAAGGAAGAGAAGATAGTTAGAAAAACAAATGAGACAAATGCAGAAAAATAAAACCACGTTAAATATTATAGAGATTTGTGGTTTAAATGGTGATTTTCAATGCATAAATTGTTTTAGTTCAGACTGCTATAACAAATTACCATAGTCTGGGTGGCTGAAACAACACATATTTACTTCTCATAATTTTGGAGACTGTAAGTCTGAGATCAAGGTACTAGCACAGTTGGGTTCTAGTGAGAGCACATAGCCTAGCAATCACAATCACTGGCATTTACCCAAATTATGTCAAAAATATATATACACACAAACACTGGCAAATGGAGGCTTATAGAAGTTTTATTCAAAACTGCTAAATTTGCAAGCAACTTTATACCCAGTTGGTTGTGGTATACCAGGCAATTAAATACAATTCAGTGATTAAAAAGAATGAGCTATAAAGAAATAGACATTACCAAGAAGATATGGAAAAACCTTATATGCTTATTTCTAAGTGAAAGAAGTCAGTCTGAAAAAGCCACATACTGTGTAATTCCAATTATATAGCATCCTAGAAAAGGCAAAACTGTAGATATTGTAAAAATGCCAGTGGTTTTCAGGGGTTCTGGTGGAGAGAGGGAGGGATGAATAGGCGGAGCATGGAGGGCTGTTAGGGCACTGAAATTATTTTATACGGTATGATAATGTTGAATACATGACATTTGTCAAAAGCTATAGAAAATAATGTAAACTGTGCGTTTTATTTGATAAAAAGGAGTAAATAAGAAAGAGAAAGAAGAACGAAGAGAAAATATGAAGAAGGAAAAAGGAAAGCTGGAACTAAACCAAGAAAGCAGTGGCTGGAATCACCAACACTGACCACATACATTTCTTGTCGTTTGCTCAGTGGCTCTCATTGCATTTGTTCAATTAACTTGTCATGGTAACTGTTTGTTTTTCCTTTCCTGTTTAAAAATCTTCATACCTAGTTTTCTGCAAGCGAATCTTAACTCACTCAAATTAATCCCTATCCCAGTACATCACATGGCACACTCTCTTTCGTTATAAGGACTTAATTATCTCATGCTTAATTAACTTATAGTTTGGGGAAGTAATGATTTATCTATCAGCTCTCTTTAAGAAAAGCTATCTGATCTCATAAAGGAAGAGCATAGAAGGACAGATCCTAGAGGCTGGGAAGGGTGGAGGGGTGAAGAGAGGTAGGTTAATGTGGAAACATTAACGCATAATTAAACATATAATTAAATAAGAGGTATAGATCCTATTGTTCAACAGCTGAGTTAGAGTGACTATGGCTAACACCAATGTATAATTAAATAAGAGGTATATATATAAAACATATAATTAAATAAGAGGTATAGATCCTATTGTTCAACAGCTGAGTTAGAGTGACTATGGCTAACACCAATGTATTGCATATTTCGAAGTAGCTGGAAGGGAGGATTTGAAATGTTCCCAACACATAAATGACAGGTGGCCAACATGATGGACACTTCAAATACACCAGCTAGATCATTATGCATTCCCCACTAATATTGTTTGTCAATAAAAATTAAAAGAGATTAAAAATAGTTATGTTAAAATTGTAAAAACTAATGCATAGACAGGCACAGTCATCCCCACGCACATATTCATGCACACACACACTTGCCAAGTAAACAAGTCTGCTGCTTTTAACAAAAACTCTGAAGTAACTTGGCAGCAATGTCTCTAAAGATCTCTACCAAAGGGGAAAAAGGTATGAAACTCCTAAAATATTATCAAAGGAAAAGGAGTCATATCTGTAAAATAATTTCAAGAGGTTTATTTTGAGCCAAATTTGAGGACTATTGCCCCAGAGTCACACCCAAGAACCCTGAAGCAAGTAGACTTTCTCCTGTTGGGGTTATAGTTTGGTTTTACACATTTTAGGGGAACAGGAATTATGGGTAAAGTCATAAATCAATGTATGGCATGCATTTGTTTGGGCTGAAAACTCAAAGCAGGGGCTTATGGGTTATAGGTGGGTTTAAAGATCCTTTAGTTGAAAATTGGCTTAAGAGTTAGGCTTTGTCTAAAGGACTAGAAGTCCTCAAGACCGAATGCTTGTTAATCAGAGACAAACTATAGGACTTATGCCAGGACTCAAGTGGTTTGTTATGTACATTGGGGACCTGCAGGTAAGTCTTGAATAGCCTTAGCCTATTAACAAGTCACAAAGGACATCTCTAAGAAGGGAGAGGACACGACAAGGCTTGCCTGATTTCAGTTTTAGGGTATCCCCTTGGCAAAGAGAGGGTCCATTCAGTCAGATGCTGATGGAGGGAAACTTAAGATTTTATTTTAGTTTCAAAATATAGGCATAAAGGAACAGGTGAGAAGTCAGTGATCATGACATGATTATTACAAACATGCCAAAAATTAAATTGAAAATCTGAGTGGACAAATATTGCATTCTGGGGAAATTCCAAGTAAGCAGGCCTTGAACTTAATTCTCAGCTTAATGGGGCTCCAAATGATTGAATAAACAATAAATGATGTAGGAGTACCGGCAATGAGGCAAATTAAGGGAAAGGCACGATTTTGCATAACCTATCTAAGACTGGAGAATGGGGAAGAGGGAGTTAAGAATGAAGGTGAAAGGATTAATAATCAGTGTTATTTTATTGCAAACATCGACAGGAAGATAATGAATGCTGGACCTGGCTCCTGAGATGCAGGTTACCTCCATCCAGGCAAAGGAGGCATGAATAATTAATAATCCACTTCAAAGTTCACAACCCCCATCTCCTCCCCAAGGTAGTCATGAAGAGAGGCAACAGCCAGCTAATAGGAATATTGCTTAGTACATCTCATGCAAATTGGAGCTCTTGTGCCTCAAGCTTTACTCTCCTCTGCCAGCTCAGGAAGCAGCAGTTCCCTGAACTACAGGAGAAAACATTTAGCCCCTTTCAACCACAAATCAGCCCAGTCTTAGCTTCTTTAAAGGTTCAGAACACCGTAGGGATCCGGCCATCAATCAGTGATTGCGGTTTTTCACTCAGTCCCATTGTAGTTGGAAAGTTGTAGCTAGAGAACAGAGTCTATTTTCAAAAGTACAGAGCTTGGTAAAGCACAAAGACCCAATTTATTTGTTCACTCAAATCCAAACCAGCCAGCCATTGTCTTTCAGGCTGTAAAAAGCCAGCTTTCTTGCCCAGCGACCAAGGTACTGTCAGGCCAAGTGAGCCCAGTGATGTTGATGCATTTAATTTGTGAAGTTTTTCCACCAAACCCATGATCATAGTTTAAAAATTAAGTGTACATGGAAGTTGTTTCAAAAAATATTTTAGAAATGGAGGCTCCCGGCTCCCAGCCACCCTGCCCTCTCCAAAAGCTCTGATGAAGGGGGGTCTTAAGTGGGGCTGAAGAGTCTATATTATTACTATAAAGAGCTCAAGTGATTATTGATATCAAAATTTTCCCAGTAGGGCCTTGGTCTCAGTAATCAAAGAATGAATTCATGAAGTACAAGTAACAAAAGGGAAAGATTTTCTTTTTCTTTCTTTCTTTCTTTCTTTCTTTCTTTCTTTCTTTCTTTCTTTTCTTTCTTTCTTTCTTTCTTCCTTCGTTCCTTCCTTCCTTCCTTTCTTTCTTTCTTTCATTTTCTTTCTTTCTTTCTTTCTTTCTTTCTTTCTTTCTTTCTTTCTTTCTTTCTTTCTTTCTTTATTATTGTTTGGGATTTCATTGAGGCTGCAAAGAATTAGGTTACTGATTGCAATTGTTAGATAAATTCTCTCTTATAATTGGGTTCCACCCCCAAGAGGTGTGCCATACATCATGACCCCCCCCACCCTCTTCCCCCTCTATTTTCCCTGCTCCCTCATTCCCCTACTCCCCACCATGTATTATGTCATCCACTGTCTTCATATAAGAATTGAGTACATTGGATTTTGCTTCTCCATTCTTGCAATGTGATGCTTTACTAAGAATGCATTCCACCTCGGTCCAAGTTGATACAAAAGATGTAAAGTCTCCATCTCTTTTAAAGGCTGAATTGTATTCCATGGTATAGATAAACCCCAGCTTGTTAATCCATTCCTGGGTTGTTGGGCTGGAAGAACTGGATAACCACATGTAAAAGACTGAAAGTGTACCCGTACTTCTCAACACTTACAAAAATTGATTCAGGATGGATAAAAGATTTAAATCTAAGGTATGAAGCAATAAAATCCTCCAAAAAAGAGGTGGGGGAAACACTTGAAGATATCAGCCTGAGGAAAGATTTTATGAAGAAGACTTCCATGGCAATTGCAGCAACAACAAAAATAAACAAGTGTATTTAATTAAACTGAAAAGCTTCTGTACAGCTAAGGAGACAACAACCAAAGCAAACAGACATCCATCAGAATGGGGAAAGATATTTGCATTTTATGAATTGGACAAAAGTCTGATAACTAGGATTTATAGAGAACTCAAATTAATCAACAAAAAAAGACCAAACAATCCCATATATCACTGGGCAAGAGACACGAATAGAACCTCCTCTAAAGAAGACAGATGAATGACTAACAAACATATGATAAAATGCTCATCATCCCTAATCATAAAAGAAATGCAAATCAAAACCACCCTGAGATATCACCTAACCCCAGTGAGAATGGCCCACATCACAAGGTCTCGAAGCTGCAGATGCTGGTGTGGAAGTGGAGAGAAGGAAACACTGCTGGTGAGACTGTGAAATATTTTATTATAGATCAAAGAAAAGCAGACAGGAAAACTTCCAATACAATGAAGAGGGTCCAGAATAGGTTGGCACAGAAACTCCTATGTGTTTTCCCATAGGTTCTCTTTTCCTGATTGGCTCTTTCTATACGCAGTGTGAGGAATCTATATTGTACCAATCACCGTACTTGCTCCTGAAACATGGGATATAGGCATGTGTAGTTTTCAGTTGAGCCTTCACCTGTTTCCACGGTGCCACTAGTTTTCCCATTTCTATTGTGTCATAAAGTTTATAGTGCAGGGTTCTACTTCCCCCTCCTGGGGACTATGGCATGCTGACTGCACAAGTTGTGAGACTGTGGTCCTCCTGCTGTTCCCGCTCACCAGACGCCACTTCCCAGTCCCTCATTCTTGGGGGCCCTACACAGGTGTCCCTTTGTTGTAATGCAGAAAATTTTTGAGCTAGACTTTCAGAAACACTGAGGAACACATGATTCTCATTTACACATTTAGCAACCACGGACTAAATATATTCTAAGTTTTGACATTTTCGTCACTGTCAGGGCAAAGGCAAAACTTTCTCTTTGCCTTCAGAAGGTTCCACTGAAAAATCAACTCACAATAAAGCAGGTTAATAAAAGAAAAACTATTAAATGTATTTAATATGTATACATGGAACCTCTAGAAAATGAGGATTCAACTCCCCAACAGAGTTTAGAAGCTTGTATGATATTCAGATACAATGGATTATGAGAAGGAGGAAAGAAAGTATTGGGGGGGATGGTAACAAGGAACCACCAGGGAGCCTGAAAAGAGGGGGAAGAAGATTAACAGGTTAGACGCTCCCTTTCAGGAGTTTAAATGAAACTGAGAAGGGATAGTATTTTCTTAAAGAATCTATTTAGATGTGATCACACTCAAGGCTTTATAGGGAGGGGAAGAAAAAGACAATAGTTTCTTCTGGTGAGTCCTCATAGGATCCCGGGAAGATAAAAAAACTTCAATAATTGTGGGAGAGTTCATGGTGTTGGTAGTTGGGGAAGGTCAGAGAGACATTGAGTCTTTTCAGTTAACCCAGTATATTAAATACCTCATTTTCCCTCACCCTCAAATCACAATTGTGAATGTCCTATGTAGTATATCATACCTGAGGCACCAAATTGAAATCCATGTGCAATACAGAAAAGGTTGGTTTGCAGAAGCAAGTCAGTGAATTCATATCTTTGCACATCTCAGTTGGTTTTGCTTTTGTCTCTTCATACTTTTGGCAAGGAAAAACTATCTTCTCTGGCAAATAATCAACAATGGTCATCAAGTCAAAGAGAAAGCTTTAGGGAAAGTTGAAAAGTTGGAGATGCATAACATCTTGGTAGAAGAACACTCCAGAGCAATCCAGATGCCCTCCCTGAGTACACACTATAAGATTTTCAGCCACTGGTCAGTAAGAGAATAAAGGAATTCGCGCAGACATCCACACAGTTATCCACATATACTCACACATAGATTCACACACATTCATATTCTGCCATTAAAATGCAGGGTAATGAAGAGCAAATCATCCCTTGGTAAATCTAGTTTGTCATTTGAAAAATAAGGTAATTTGACTAAATTCTCTTTGGCACAAATGTCTACGATTTCAGTGGCCCAAAACCCTAGCAGAATTCTCTGTTGTGATGATGTTATTCACGTTAATGTGGTAGCACCAAATGCTACTATCATTACTAAAGTTCAGAACTTGTCCCCCTGAAGCTGCATCAGAAAAAGAGAGACAAGCAGTTTGAGAAGGAGTTAGAAGTTTACTACTTTGCCAGCTTAGGAGCAATATGGCAGGCACTGATCTCAAATCCAAATTCCTGCCTTCTGAGCAGGACCACAGAGCTTTTAAAGCTTCTAATTTCATCATTCCATTTGAAGCCAAAATAATTTAGTGGACTGTGTAAGTCCTGCGACCTCCACCCAGATGAATCCCATCTTCTTCAGCTAAGAAGATTGCATGGCCTCTGCCCAGAGGATTCCCTGGGGCCATTCCCTGCCCTTCCTGACCTCTGTCCTGAGGCAGGGATGTGGTCTCAGTTCCCCCAAAGCTGGGAGGAAACAGAGAATATTGTTTCCTTTTTTTTCAGGCCATTCTCTCTGGAACACTGTTTCTGAGTTATCTCTTCTTAATGACTGTGTGTGTGTGTGTGTGTGTGTGTGTGTGTGTGTTCCCAATTTCCCATCAGTATTTAGATAGGACTCACTTATGGTATAAGCAAATGTTTTATATGTCTGTATTAGTCTTACTTCCAAAAGTAAACAATGAGCACAGTCAAAATAGCTAATGTGAGAAGAAGCTAATAAACACACTGTTTTAAAAGTGAGAGACTTGGTAGGGAAATCATAAAAAGAAATCTAGTGCAGCACTTTGGAGCTAGTAACTGCAGGCAAGCTGGTATTACCCTTAGGTCTAAAGGGACCATGGGATAGAGGAAAAAGTCCTACTGACCTGTGGCCTTTGGTGAAGTGAGGCAACCAGCCCATGGCTACTCTTCAGAAAAAGGAAGTCAGAGAACTAAAGTTTCCACATTATTTTTCTCATTAGTCCTATTTCCTGCTAATTCTCCCTATTGCCCAAATCAGAAAAGTAGCTGAAGGACAAGGGATACCTTTCATAAAATTCATAGATTGGCTGGGACCCAGAGCATGGAGAGGAAGAACAAGGAGTGATTCTAGATGCATAAAAAGTGGGAGAAGTTCCAGCATAATTCTTATTTCTTTTATGGAAGTCAGTGGCATCCCGCCATGAGGTTTCTGCCAATTCCCACTGGCTTCCAACTTGCCTAGTCACCTTTGAATTTAATACTTTGTTTCGGCTTAATTCTGATCTTCACTTTTGAATGTCACTTTGTCTCTTTCATGTCACCCCAGACTTGCAACAGTCTGATTTTCCTTGATCTCCATGTAGCAACTTCCTGTGGGTGGCCTATGTGTGAGAGGAAGACTTTACAAAGTTGTTGAGGAGGTCGGACGATTTAGACCACAACAGTGCAACAAATATTGGATGCTCAGTGCCCCCTAAAGACTCAATCATTCCCACTGATTCAGGCTCCAGGTTCCTGCCATGCTTTTGGACCTTTTTCCTAACAATCACCAAATCCTAAATGAAGATTCATCTGAAAAACTATAGAAAAAACCTTACAAATCACATAACCCTGACGCCCTGCTTCTCACGGCACCACCGACATCTCACTTGCTTCTGTTTCCTTCCCTCCGCACAATGTCCTGTAACTTATTAACCTATTTGATTACTGGGTCTTTGCTCCACTGACCTCCAGACATTTTTTTAAGGGATGAACCACAGTCACATCTAAAGATCCAAGGTCTTCTATCACGCTTTAATGAAGTAGGCACTCCATTAATGTTTATTGAATAGACGTGTGATCTTCCAGAATTTGGCATTCTTTCTAACACACACAGAAACCTTTCCTCGTATACAGACATTAAAAACTGAGGCTCTCAGAATAAAAACAACATGTCTCAGATCCACAGGACAAGAATCCAGGTATCTTATCTCTTTATATTAGTATTCCTCATAAAACTCGGCAAGATCACCAATTTACATATAAATGTGTTTAGTGAATTTTCTCCCCCGGCTCTGCTGTAAAACATCTTTACAATTTCTTTGTTAACTAGTTACATTTAAGGGGAACCATTTATAGAAATTTTCTGCTGATAGATATAAAATCCCTATATGTGCTTCTCATCAAGATATGTAAATTTGTTGCAGTTACAATATCAATTAATGTTGTATTAGAATCCAAGTAGGGTCAATCTTGGTAATTGGTACAGAAGAAAGGAATGAAATTAATGCTAGGTTATAGATACTTTACCCTCAAAACTCCTTGTCAATCTTTGTAATTGGTACAGAAGAAAGGAATGAAATTAATGCTAGGTGATAGATATTTTACCCCCCAAAATCCTTTTATATCTAATATTAACCTGACACTCAGTATCCTTGAGCTTTTCTCTGTGTGAGGCAACAATTCTTACATAGGCTATATTTTGTTTCCCAATGAAAATTCATGAATGAAATTTTAAAATAGCCAGAAGATGAAAAATCACTTTATAACAAAGATACTTGCATCAGAAGGTTTATTGCAGCCCAATTCATAATTGCTAAGTCACGGAAGAAGCCCAAGCGCCCATTGACCCATGAATGGATTAATAAATTGTGGTATATGTACACCATGGAATATTATGCAGCCTTAAGAAAAATGGAGACTTTACCTCTTTTATGTTTACATGGATGGAGCTGGAACGTATTTTTCTTAGCAAATTATCTCACGAATGGAAGAAAAAGTATCCAATGTACTCAGCCCTGCTATGAAACCAATATGTAAACACCTACACTTCCATATGAAAGTTATAACCCAACTACAGTCCAAGATGAAGGGGAAAGAGGAGGGGGAAGGGTTGGGAGGAGTGAGGATGGATGGAGGGAGGGTAATTGGTGGGACCACACCTATGGTGCATTTTACAAGGGTACATGTTAAATTTACTAAGTGTAGAATATAAGTATCTTGACACAATAACTAAGAAAAGGTGGTGAAGGCTATGTTAACCAGTTTGATGAAAATACTTCAAATTGCATATAAAACCAGCACATTGTACCCCTTAATTGCATTGATTTACAAAGCTATGATTTAATTAAAAAAATTTTTAAACATTTCCTTTCAAATCTGTTTTTTTAGGAGCTTTTTATGAGGTAGGCTGTCCATCAGAGAAGTCTATTTATAATTTCATTATTATTGATCATCCTTTTAAGACTCCTTCAATTATTTTCACATCCAAAATGAGCTGGATGTTTTTACTCAACTATTCATACTGACAAATTGAAAACATAATATCATTTTCCAGGAGTTTTATGCCCCCTAGGTTGGTCCTATCCCCAGGGACTCCCCGGGTGCTACCCACTATGGAAAGAGATTCTTCCCCTCTGTGCTACATCCTGAAAACCCTTTCTCAGCCCATAGCTTCCCACCATCTTCTATATATTTCATTGTTCCTGTGGACAAAATGAGAAGAATATTTTCATAAGAAAGTCACTCTAGAAATTTATTTCTCAAATAGCCACATGCATCACTGATTTCTGTTTACTTGCATAAAAACAGCCTTTAACTACTTTTCTTGTCAGCTCTGTTGACTTTTTCTTATCTTGATCTCGTCATATATGTAAAAAAAAAAACGATTAAAATATATTAGGCCCATTTTATAATTTATTAATCAGAATCTGATGGGGTGAATGTGGGTAATCTGCAAGTTTTAAAGTATCTCTAATAAGTGTAATGATGAGCCAGTTTTCAGAACAATTCACTAAGCCCCCCAAATGAACTCATGTAACCACTAAAACTAATTGTTAAAGATTTATGTGCAGGTTTCATTTATTATTTTTACAGGAAAGAGGATAGACATTTTAAAAATTCTCAAAGACACCTTTTTTTTAAATCTTCATAGGTACCTTCAAGAACAGGATGGTGCATGGATGAAAACAACTATTGAAAGATTTGGGGGTGTTTTAGAAGCTTAAGTATCTTCATTTTAGGCAAAAATAAAATCTAAAGTTTTCTAAATTCTATTTTTTCCTTCTTAAGAATAGTTCTACTTACAGAACTATTATTTACATGGGTCTAAAGAGATTGATTTTTATTCTATGCCAAAAAGTACTTCTAATTTTACCTATTAACTTATATTCCTTCCCTTATTGACCCTCCTGACAAACATGTCCAGTATCATTTATCCCTTTTATGCTCGTCTCTGCTTTGGATTTTATAATTTTTCACAGCCATTGATTTCCCAGCATTTAATCTGGACTGCAGTGCACAGGGTGCAATTGAACAGGCTAGCGCTGCCCAAGGTGCTGGGCACGAGGCAAACTGCTGCAGGCACCATCAACTCAGGGCGGCATCTACCCAGAAGGGTGCCTTTTTCTAATTCACACAAAAGTGATGTGTGTGCTAGCAGTAACCCTGCCTTTGCCACCTCTTCTTTTCTTTCTGTTGGTGGAATAGCATATGCATATCTAAAGATAAGAAGTCATGTATAACCGTCTGCTTTCATCCAATAACATTTAGCCTCCTCAGATTTTATCCAAAGTGTAGAAATGTAAGTACATTTGTACTTCAGGGCATTAACCACCATAAAATCAAGCCAAAGTTGAGAAACAACAACAGTGAAATACCCCTGCATGATAATCCATACATGCTCTAGTATAGTTTGACTTTTGATAAATGACATTTCAATTGATTTCATTTCCTCATCTGTAAAATTAGACATTTTACTCACAGGACAATGGGGATAATCCAAAGAGATAATAGAGGTAAAAATGTCTTGTAAAATACTATAAACAACACAAATATAAAAAGGGTAATATGATCAAGATGATTATAATGAAAACTTCCTGTTGGCAAAGAGCATAGTGCTTAGGACCATGGGAATAAGTCACGTCTCTCACCTCAAAGAACTTACGACTCAGTGAAGGACCGAGGGCAATGTATAGAAATAATTTGTCATGCAGCAATGAAAAAGATGAAGACTTTACCTCTTTTATGTTTACATGGGTGGAACTGGAACATATTCTTCTTAGCAAAGTATCTCAAGAATGGAACAAAAAGTATCCAATATACTCAGCCCTACTATGAAGCTAATCTATAGCTTTCATATGAAGGCTAAAACCCAGTTATAGCACAAGAAATGGGGAAAGGGGCAAGGGAGGGGAGGGGAGGGGGGAGGATGGGAGGAGGGAGGGTGATTGGTGGGATCACACTT
>CAUYRH010076894.1:0-19676 GCA_963574655.1 Perodicticus potto
GTGAACTTAATTATGATGTGCCTGGAGGATGTCTTATTTGGGTTGGGTCATGCTGGGGTTCTGAAACTGTCTTCTATCTGAATTTCAGAATCTCTTGGCATGTCTGGAAAGTTCTCTTTCATAATCTCATAAAGAAGAGACTCTGTGCCTTGTGACGCCACTTCATCATTTTTAGGTATCCCTATAAGGCGAATATTGGTTTTCTTCAAGTTATCCCAGAGCTGTCTGAGAGAATGATCCGTTTTTGCCTTCCATTTCTCTTCTTCTTTGGAAGTTTGGGAGCATTCCAAAGCTTTGTCTTCCATGTCAGAAATCTTTCCTTCTGCTTGCTCCATTCTGTTACTGAGGGATTCTACTGTATTTCTCAGATCTTTGAGGGCTGTAACTTCTTGTCTCAATATGTCAAAATCTTTGGTCATTTTGTCTTTGAATTCGTTCAGTTCTTGAGACATCTTTTGAGTCATCTTTTGGATTGCTGCTTGAAATTCTAATTCCATCTTTTCCTCCACTGCGCTGATCTTGGTTGCTATCCAGACTCTGAAATCAACTTCTGACATCTCAGCCATTTGCTTATGCAAGGGATCTTGTGCTGTATCTATCCTGTCGTTCCTTGGGGGAGTTGATCTACTCTGATTATTCATATTGCCAGAGTTTTTCTGTTGATTCTGCCTCATGATTATTTTTCACTGTTACCTATGACCGTCCTCAGAGTTGGGGAGGTGTCTCTCCCAGATCAGACCCTGGCAGAATCACTCTGTTCAGGTTTGGGTCACTCTTATCACTCATCTGGATGATTTCTATAACCTTCCAACCAGTTTCTCCACTTCCGTTTTTTCTCCTCTTATCTGTTCTTCACACAGCAACCAGGGGTGAATGGCTCACAGCTATCCCGACCTTCCAATAGACATTAGAACAAAATCCACAGACAGTGAGGCATGAAGGCCTCTTGCCTGTGATGCCATGTTCCTCTGCAATCTCCACCCACCCCTCATCCCTTCAGTCACATTCCCTTCCCACTCTACCTGGAATGGCCTTTACACCTACCTCTCCCTCTTTCTGGAATGTTCTTCCTCCTTTTCTCTGCATAGTTACTCCCCTGATTCATTCAAGGCTGTGCAAAAGTCACTTATTAGGGAACACTTGAAAAATAGACATTGAGGCCGGGCATGGTGGCTCACGCCTGTAATCCTAGCACTTTGGGAGACTGAGGCGGGTAGATCACTTGAGTTCAGGAGTTCAAGACAAGCCTGAGCAAGAGTAAGACCCCATCTCTACTAAAAAGAGAAAGACTAGCCTTGTATTGTGGTGGGCACCTAGAATCCCAGCTACTTGGGAGGTTGAGGCAAGAGGATCTTTTGAGCCCAAGAGTTTGAGGTTGCTGTGAGCTATGAGGTATAGGTAGAATACCAGGGTGACAAAGTGAAACTCTGTCTGAAAAGAAAAAAAAAAGAGGAAGAAAGAAAGAAAAAGAAAAATAGACACTGCTTCCTGACCAGCTCCCTGCTCCCCCCAATTGCTGGATCACATTTGAGTTTTCTTCATAATTCTTACTATTTCTCCCCAGATTTTATAGTTTGTTGATTTTTTTCTTTATGTTTTATCTGTCTTACTAGCATTAGAATTGGAGTTGCTTGAGAAAGGGCTTTGTCTGCCTTTCCCAGGGTGTATAACACAGCCTGGGACACAGTAACTATTTCATGAATGTGTTTTACACGAACGAATGAGTATATAAAACTGTTTCTCAAATTTATGGAGATAGACCACAAATAGTAAAATGGATTTCTTTCTTTTTTCTCTTTTTTTACTATGGAGTCAGTAGTCTCTCTCTTCCAGGGTGTTTCCTGCTACCTTTTGAAGTTCTTCCCAGTGTCTAGGGAGAGGACGGTGAGCACAGGTTCATACACACACATGCCCATACATACCGTAGTGATGAAATGAGCAGACAGAAATGGAATTTGATTTTCTTTTCTTCAATTCAAGAAACATGGTTTGAGGCTGTTCTCAGCCAGAATCTCCTTTACCTCTGGGTGTTCTTTCGGCCCTACAAGCTTATGGCCACTGCTCAGACAGATTCTTTAGGAAAATTTGTCTATGAGTAAACAGTCTGGTTTCTGCATGACTCATCTCCCTTAGATGAGTCTCCTGAAGGCCTCCAACTCTTTGGGTTTAGCAACAGGAATAGTTAGCAAATGGAGTTTGGCCAGATATTTCTGTTTTGTGAGACACTGGCTAGAGTTATTCTTCCACACTTAGGTGGCACCTAAAATGGGATGGCTTCACTCACACGTTTGATTCTGTGGTGCTTCGCAGCATGGTAGCCTCAAGGTAGCTGGCCGCTGGTTTCTAATAGGGAGCAGCATTCCAAGCCCTGAGTTCTAATCTTGACTTTATTACTTATTAGCTTTGTGACACTGGTCAAATGATTTCAATTCTCTAAATTTAAACTTCCTCAATGGGGATAATAATACATACCCATATGTAATAATACATACATGTCAAGTGTGGATAATGAAGAATCAGAGCCTCCTGACCCAGTAATTAGCTAGGGACTGGGGTGAGGAAAATTGCTTTCCTTTTGTCTTCCCTTCCACTTACAAGAACTATCACTAGGAGAGGGATCTCTGCACATGCAAGAAAAATTCAAAGCTTCATATTGTTCATACTAGAGCAGAAACTTACCTTAAAGTGTTCTCTGTGGTTGTTGAATGCAAAGCCCAGGGCCATGAAGTGAGGCAAAGAGAATCTGAAAGTGCCCTCAATAATGAAGTAGCAGAAGATGTTTGTTTTCTTGCCCTGGAGGTAAGAGAAAAGATGGAATGAGAGAAAGGTCACAGTGGGAGGTTGAGATCCCAGGTACATGGCAGCTTTAGGCCTAAATTCTCCGAGAGCTGGAAAGATTGTGATATTACATTTCAGAGTTTCCTTTTCTGTAATTGCTTCGTTATCACCAAATCTTCAGAAAAATCTCCCTGGAGTTAGCTGGAGACCTAAGGGGAAGAAGGCATATTTACCTTCATCGGAAGGGGGTATGGACAATACCTCAGGAGAAAGATGGAGAGGAGATAAGAAATGCATTAACAGGGCCCACCTTAGAAATACTTCCCTAGTTGAGTGTGTTAGGTAGGTGCTCAGACTATTTTACTGGGGAAGGCTGACCCCAGGAGGCTGGTAGAGTTGGGATATTCTGGTCATGGACATAAAGGACTTGACCTATTGGTAATTTACCTTAAATGGTGACTTCTGCCATTATTATTCAGAGTTCAAGTGACTTGCCAAGGGAAATAAAGCTTAGCATGGTAACTGGCATTCAGAACCAGGCTTGCCTGCATCTTAATGTCTTCACTTGTTCCACTATGCCAATTTCAACCAAGTATTACGTACTTGCTACTAAGCCTTTATTTAAGAGTATTAAAGCCAAACAAAAGATCTGGTGGCAGCTTACAGCCAAGCTAAATGGTGATGCCCTCTAGGTCACCCAAGGCAAGGCAGGGGCATTTTTAGAACTGACTGGGTATCGCCCAAGTACTCTTTCTTTTGATTATTTTGGGGTCAAGTCTCCAGGGATTAGCAGCTCCTGAAGTCCTTTCCTGTTTCCATTCTTTTAAAATCTTGTTTATATGCTAATTGTATTCCTCCCAAGGCAGAGGTTCTATCACCTGTCAAGTAAATAGTGCCGAGAATGAGAGAAGAAAGCAGAAGTCTAAATGGAGGAAGGCAAAGAGTGTGAGAGAGCTGGAGCCAGCTTAGTAGAAATGCAAATTCCTGCTCAGAGCCATGTCATCTTATTTCTAAACTCACACCTTTATTTTGTATTTACTCTGGCATAAAAAGCTTTCCTTGCATTAGTAATGATACTGTTAATGTTTTATAGGATTTAGAAGTCATGGTCACATTGAATTCCTCTGTAGTACATGGGAATTCATCCTTTTTGAAACATACTGAGTGTGAGTCAGGCTGTCATCTACCCTTCCCAGGGACCTGAGAATTCTCTGGGCATGTTGGTGATCTTTGGTCTCCCATTAGTAGATAGCACGCCCTCCTCTATGTCTCCAAAGAGGTTTCAGAGGACCCCTGAATCCCTTTTTCTTAACTGAGACCTGCATTTCCTCCAAGTCTCAACTTCCTTTGTGGTCTCCATCAGTAGAGGCTGCTCATTCTTCTACATTTCAGGCAGTATCCTCCCAGGGGAAAGGTTGTTCTACTGACTCACATCTCCACCCCCAGATGGACACTCAGCAGCCTTCAGGTGGAAGCTCTTTTTCCTTCTAGATCATATCACCCAGTGATACCATGTTCTTTTCCTCCTACTTGCCCGCATCTGCCTATGTCCTGGTTAGTTCTCTTTTTTCACTGATGACTTTTGAGATCTTTGTCTGTCATTGCCTCCATTTATTTCATGCGACATCCTAGGATATTTTAACATTTGTCAGACAGTCAATCCAAAAACCCACTCTCCAAGTTCTTGGACATTATTGACTCCAAGGTCCTTCATTTCTGTCCTTGTCAACCATCCTCTGGGTGGCACTCCAGAATCCTACTTTTTGATTACAATGTCCTGTCCTCTCAATATTTCTTCCATTACATTTTGACCTCGTATGCACTTCCTGTCCTTTGAGCATTCCATTTTCTCACATTTTGTTAGCACCTTTCTCATTCTGCTTTTTCTGTACATGATCCACATCCCTTGGGTTATAACAAGACCTGAACCTCCCTTTACAAACATTTTGCTTTTCTTTCTATCCTTTACACTTTACTTATAACATGTGACCTAGAAGAAACAGTATTACTTTTACTCTCTATCTCCCTTCTTTGTACACCTGAGGAGGGAACTATACTGGAAAATTAATCATAGAGTGGTTCAAGTTGGCAAGTTGAAAAGTTTGTGGTCTCCCCTCTCAGCTTCTCCCCTTGCACTACCTCTCAAACTTTTGTCTTTTGTCAATACTTCTCTCATTTCCTTTGATGACTTTCAGCTCTTACCTATTTCTTCAATTTTCAACCCCTATTCCTTTACTCCCAGCAGATAATTAAAAAAAAGTCAAGGAAGTTAAGCATCATTTCTACCCCTGCATATAAAATTTTCTACATTTACCCCAACTGTGGCAGACACTTCTGGTTGCTTATCTAATAGCCACACCCACCCATTACTTAATAAAAGAACTCTATGGTGTGTGCCACACCTTTTGGGGGCAAGACACAATTGTAAGAGGGTCTTTACCTAACAAATGCAATCAGTGTAAAAAAAAAAGAACTCTGATTTGGTTTAGGTATCTGGTGGCCATGTTCTTTGGGGAGACTGGGGTCTTGCCCAGCCCCAGTGGATGGATAATAATTAGTCTAGTCCAATTATGACTACATCATTTCCTTTGTCAGCACTTGGCTTACCCTTGTAAGGAGATTCTGGCCATTGAATGAAGGTCTGCTGAGGAAAGTTTTTCTCCTTCACAGAATGGAGCCCAAAGAAAAGCTCTTTATCCCTGATCTTTTGAACATGTTGGGAGTAGCTCATGTGTTGAGGGTGCCAGTGCAAAATCATGGAGAAACTCTAGGTCCTTGAAGATATTGTGAAGCCACTGAATTAGCCAACCTTATCTGTAACCATCTCACTCTTTGGATTTTTGATATGTAAAATAATAAAGTTTTCTTATTGTTTAAGCTTCTTTTGGTTGGATTTTCTGTTGCTTGTATGCAAGAGCTTTCTAAATGTTATACCAACCCTTTCTTCCAGTCCCTGAAGGCACTCTTCTCTTTTAAAGGTTGATCCTTTCATCTTTGTTCTTGATCCTTTTGCTTTCTGGCTCTTCTGTAACTTTGATACATCTTTCAATCTCCCTCCATCCTGTATCTTCTACCTTTCCTTCCCTAAGTCTGTCAACTTATTCAAGTTGCTTCCAATGTTACAAATTTCCCTTGAATCCATATCTCTTTCTGGGTCTCAACAAATTCCTCTTTCTCATTTTAAGTGGACTAAAAAGTTCAGGTAGAAGCTCTTTTTCCTTCTAAATCACATCACACAATGATACCATGTTCTTTTCCTCCTGGTCACTGATATCTGCCTATGTCCTGGGTATTTTCCTTCCTTCATTGACAATTTTGAGATGTCACTCTATTTTCCATCATTCCAGTAAGATGTTCAATTTACCAATGATTTCTTAACCACCATATTCTCCTGCTTAAGATCTCACTGCTATGTCTCTGCTGCATTTGATGCAAATCATTGTATTTCTTTATTATTTTGGCTTTCATGGAGTCACTCTCCTGCATCCACTTATCTCTACAACCCTTTCTTGAGGTCTCTTGTTAATGGACATTCCTCTCTCTTTTTGGTGCTGACAAAGTTATACCATTGGGTCAGATATTTTTTCATTCTATCTGTTCTTTCTGGGACAATGGATGCACTTTATGGTTTAAATTGTCTTGAACTTGCTGCTGACATCTTCCAAATCTCAGACCTTTTGCCTGACTTTCAGATCCTTTTCTTGAATGACTTGCTAAAAAAATCAATATCAGGATACCATGCAGCTCCCTCTACCTAGCAGGGTTAAGTTGAAATTATCATCTCCCCCACTAAACTTCCTCGATCCCATATTTTTCATATGGGTTTGTGGTCCTACGGTCTACTAATCACTTAAATTAAGTTGCTCTGGAGGGCCATTCTGAACTCTTTCCTTTCTCCCCTTCTTGTCATTCAATCTTCTACTAAATGTGGTAGGTTTTGGCTCCTGAAGCTGTCAGTTCCGTTCCTGACTCCTCATTCCCTCAGGCCTCCTCTAATTTGGGCCCTCAGGTCCTCTCTCCTAACCATAACAATGGCCTCCTAAATTCCCTTGTACCTTCATTCTTGACCTTTTCCAACTCATTCTGCACATAGCCAGCAAAAGGTTGCATCTTCATGGTCAAGTTTGACTGTGGTATACCCTTGATTGACTTCTGTCCATGGTATCCCATTTTTTATTTACGGGATGAAGAGAACATGCATTAATATGGCACACAAGTTTCTTCCTGAACAACCCGTATATACTTCTCCTTGTTTATCTTTTGGTGTCCTGCTTCACAATTTATTTTCTAGCAACAAAAAGTTTCATTTGCCCACTATGCATACTATATTATTTCTCAACACACACACACACACATACACACACACTACTTTTTTGTTTAATTCTCTAAGTTGGATGCCATTTTCCAATTCTGTCACAACACTCTGTCATTCAAGAGCAGTCTTATTAATATGTGGGCTGCTAGTGATTATCCCTTAGTAGGAATTTCTGGCCCTCAGTAGGGATTCCTTAATGTTTATTGAATAGATGAATAGATGAATAGACACATCCTCTGGGAAGTTCATTCTCCTAGGTTGGATTGTAAATTGGGCCCCTCTGTCCCTTCAACTCAGAGCTTGAAGAGTGAACTGCTTTTATAGATAATTCTGTGAGCACCTTGTCACTGTTCCCATATTTCCTGCTGTACAAGAATTCCCAGATTGTTATTTAATCACTCTTCTAGTGTTGGAATATAGGAAGATTGTTTTCCCTGGATCCATATGGTGGAAATAGTGAAATCAATTTATAAGTCTAGGATTACTTGTATAAAACTAACATATGCCTAAAACAACTGTTATGTCTGTTTTTAGGTTACCATAAATGTTGTTTTCTAATTTTCTTTCTTTCTATACTTCCTTATTCTCTCATTCTCATTGCCTCAGAGTTTCTGGATGAGAAGAGATCCTTTGCCAAGAGAAGGACCTTGAGATGGAGAGATAAAACAATGGCCTTTGCAAACTTTACTTCTCTCTGGATATTACAGAGCACTGCATTATGATGGAAGTCCTTTCCAGTTTAGAAATGTTCCTTTCTCTGTGACTGCTCCTTTCCCTCTCTATCTACCAAACCATATCCCAAAATGCCTACCTGAGACCTGCTGAACCCTCCTAAACATCTGTGAAAAATTTAGACTAAGGTCAGTCCTAGGCAAACTATGGAATATATGGATTTAGGTGCACTGTCTCAGGTTCCCTCTGTCAGTGAGTTAGTGGCAGAATCTATGGGGGTAGACAGAGTTTTTGTTGATTCATGTCTTCAGGTCACATTCCAGAGGCAATTGCCTACTTGATCTATGAATCAGGATAGGAAAACATTTGTCTTTGAGCAGTAAGTTTTAAGATTCCTTAGGCTTCCTATATATTCCTTAGCTTCTCCCAATCATAAAGACTTCTCAAAGCAAACTGAGGGGCTGGAGGTAGTAGTGATAAAATCATAGTTTTTTCTTTGTTACACAGGAACTTCCAAATGCAGGCTATTCCTGAGGTTCAAAAACAGTTCTAAAGTGGAAAAGACAGTGTGTGAGGACAAGGACAGCAGGAACCTTTGCTAATGTGTAGGAGACTCTATTCTTTCTCTTGTCATTTGCTATAGAAACATGAATCATGACCACATCTTTCCAGATCAGGGAGGGCCTCAGAGTCACTCCCAAATGCTCTTGTCAGATGACCTGAGTGTGACAGTGAATGTTTCAAATGCTCTCTTCCTGCTTTTAGGACATTGGAATGGAAAATCTCAGCAAGGTACTGCAGTGGGTTCTAGGGCTCCTAGGCCAGGTTTCCTTAGCTGTTTGGTATTTGAGGAAAACAACTGGAAGAAGGCTATTGGAGGCCCCGTGGGCAGAGGAACAGCATTCCAGGTGCATGGACTGTCCACTGCAGAATCTGGACAACAGGGATGGCATGGGAGATCTGAGGGGCATATTTCCTCTTTCCCCCCTTTCTTGCCCCAATATTCTCAAGTGGTGCTAGAAATTTCAAAGGCGCAAACATGACAGCATATTTTTGCCTAAGAAAACATTATTCTTCTTTTGATTTTACGGAATCATGGTCCTGAAATCTTGTAAGTGTTAACAATATGGATGAATCATAGATTATGACCAGCAAAATCCCTCACTTGGGAGGTCTACAGGTTTTTAAATCAGAGAGCAGACCCCCTCCCCCAATTTATTTTATGAAGCAATAATAATTTTAATATCAGGTTATTAACCAAGAACTAAAAGAAAGCTTTCTATGAATTTTATTTATGGATATAGGGATAGGAATTCTAAATAAAATATTAGCAATTAGCATGACTAGTTCACTAACTAGTGGACAGAGTCTAAAAAGGAGGTGGGAAGAAAGAGGTGTGTAGAAAGACATTAAAGATAAGCTTTACTCACTTCAATGCTAAGCCCAGAGCAGGCCCTGGTGAGAAAATTGATTGAAGAAATGAAAGAGAAGAAGGCTACAGAAAACTAGTAAGCTATATTATAAAATAATAGATACAAATGCTTAAGAAAAGTGAATTTTTAAACCAAATACTGCCATACTTTATGTCAGTGCCTACTGTCTGTTTTGGAAATGAAAGCTGGATATATTACTTAAGTATAAAAAGGAGCCAACAGTATTTAAGAGATAGTGTAGTGGTGCAGTTTTAGTAATCAGGAGACTTGGGATCTAATCTGGCTCAGTCACTAATTTGCTGTGGGACGACCGAGAAGTCACTTACATTCTCCGTGAAATGATGTGGCTGGTCTAGATCAGCACCTTTTAAACTTTAATATGCATATGAGTCACCTGAAGATTTTGTTAAAATGTGGATCAGTAGATCCTGGGGCAGGCCTGAGATTTGGCATTTCTTTTTTTTTTTTTTTAGAGACAGAGTTTCATTTTATCACCCTTGGTAGGGTGCGGTGGCATCACAGCTCACAGCAACCTCCAACTCCTGGGCCTAGGCGATTCTGTTGCCTCAGCCTCCCGAGTAGCTGGGATTACAGGCGCCCGCCGTAATGCCCAGCTATTTTTTTGTTGCAGTTCGGCCGGGCCGGGTTTGAACCCACCACCCTTGGTACATGGGGCCGGCGCCCTGCTCACTGAGCCACAGGCGTCGCCCAGATTTGGCATTTCTAATAAGCTGCTAGGTGATGCCAGTGCCTCCACCGTGTGGACCACACTTTGAGTAGTAGGGACCTTGATGGTCTCTCTGTCTCTTCCTGTTCAATGAAACATAATTTTATAATATAATCTTTCAAAAGGCAGTCAGCTAAAAACTTTCTATATTATAGAGATGAAGGTAAACAATTATAAGAACTACTGTAGTAAATAAGAAAAAAATCAAGAACTGTAGCCACTCAGTTGGATGGGTGCAGCAGTGTCGTTTGCCTCAAGTATAGAAACAAAGCCATGATAAAATCAGGGGACAATTTTCAGCCAAAGGATGTGACCAGAGAGAGGGAAGAGCAATGGAGAAAGATGCTCAGAAATCCCATGAGAATAAAAGCCCTTAATGAAGCGTCCCTCAGAGTACAAAGAAACGAAGGGGCTAGATTCCTGTTAGCATCCCTTTAGTTCCCTCTGGGTGTCCCTGGCTTCATTTGAAGGACACATTGTCACTATGATCCTTGATACCCTGTCCCGCATCACGTAACTTCTCTGAAATGCAAAAACAGACATGGTTCATATGTCTACATTATGGTGCATTCTGAGGAGCCACTCAGACGGCGACTGACAGACATCTTAGTCCTTGGTTTAAGGCTAGGCGCCGACAGCAGGGGATCCATAACATGGGCCCCAGATTTGTCTGCGAATTGAGTTGGGGATAGAAGGGGTGGGGAGGACTCAGCAAGTTGAGCGCTCAAAATACCTTCAAAACCAGAGTTCTTCCTATTAAATTTATTCATTGGAGGGGTGGCGCTTATGGCTCAAAGGAGTAGGGTGCTGGCCCCACCCAGCCCCGGCCAAAATCTGCAAAAAAAGAAAATAGAAAAAAATTCTGTGAGATATACAGAGGCAGGCATTGTTATCCCATGTAGAAAAGGAAGAAATCAATACAAAGTAGGTTGAGATCATCCAGTGGGTATTGGAGGAGGGATTAGAACTCTGGTCTCTTCATCCCTCTGCAGTGTTAATTAAATACCTAGCACCACATATATTGGATTTGACTTTGACTTTTTTCTAACATTCCACTAACTTTTCATATCCATTATGGTTATATCATTACTAGATACTTTTGTTATTTGATACCAAAATGTTTTAGAAATAAATATTGGTGGGAGTGACAGTCATTGGTAATCTCCAATCTTAGAGCATTTACTCTTTCTTTCTTCCTGATAAATTTTCTTTATCTTCTTCTGAGAAACCACATTCCTAAGCAGGGGCTGGACTGTTTCCTAGCATTAGGGCATTGAATCTTAATTGGTTTAGTCAATATGGCATCACTTGCCAAATGATTGTTGAGCTGAGGGCATGTGATAAAATTGTGACCCAACATGAAAAGAAGTTGCCTCGTCTTTAAGAAAGGCAAACATTATAGGGATAGTCCCTTTTCAGGACTTTGTCTACTACATGTGATGCCTGGAATGATGGCAACATCTTAGAACTATGATGAGAAGACTTTTGATACAATGAGTATAGTAGAGAAGAAAAAGGGAAAGAATTTCCCTTGATGGTGTCACTGAGGCATTGAACCAACCAAACACAAGACTACTCTTTCTTGAGATCTTTATTTGGGGTTCTTTTATTTGCAGCCCAAAGCATGCCAATGAACGTAGAGTGGCTGGATTCACTTTGTCATAACTGGCATCAAACAACCAGGGTTAGAATCTTGACTGTACCACCAACCAGCTTTGTGACTGTGGACACTTGGAGAAGTTCTTTTTCTCTCCAAGAACCTAATTCCTTATAAACATGGAGAAAAAAATATTTACTTTACAAGGTATAAGTTCTAACATAAAATATTAAAGCACCTGAAAATTATTATTGTTACTATTATGTTTACTAATATTATGTGATAAATAATAATAAAAGCACCATATCAGGTTCTATCATAAGCAAAGGGAGAAGTCTTTCCACTAAGTGGGAAACTAGAGACCATATGAGATGGTCCCCTAAGGCAATGTTCCAGACCAAGAGAAGACTTCAGTCCAAAACATTTAAAAAGCACTATTATTATTATTATTATTTTTCTTTTGCAGTTTTTGGCTGGGGTCGGGTTTGAACCCACCACCTCTGGTATATGGGGCCAGTACCATACTCACTGAGCCACAGGCACCGCCCAAGCACTATTATTTACATTATCACTGTAAAAATCACTTTTCAAGACTGTTCTTTAAAGTTAGACCAGATATTTAACTGCCCTAAAATTACATTACTGGAGCAGAATGCTTTAAAGAAAGATCACTGTATTCTGGGACATTTGCAACCTCCCCTTTTCCCTAAGGCCACATGAAAAAAGAGCCAGTCTGGTTACAGTTGGGGTGGGGAATTCCTTAATGAACTATGAAAGCAGCATCTCACGATAACTAAAAAAAACCTCATTAGACTGAATTTGGGGCTAAGTTCCATTCCAAGCGTTTTTCCAGCATTTCAGTGCATATGTGGTGCTTTAATGCATATCAAGTAACAAGTAACTTATCTCTCCATATTTCTTTGCACTGAGAAACAGAGAACTCCATCGATTTCAGGTGAAAGGCCATGTGTCTGATGCATGGAAGAGAAATAAATCTAGGAACTCAACTCTACCACATTGCTGAGCATAGTAGTTTCCCAAGCAGTGGTATGTGAAGGGTCTTCCTCCCTTCTATAGTTTCCAGTCTCCTGCTTCCTCAGATGAGATTACTGTCTTAGTCCACTGGAGCTGCTATGATGAAGTATCATAAACTTATAAACAGCAGAGATTTATATTTCATAGTTCTAGGGGCCGAGAAGTTCAAGACCAGTCTGCTTGCATGGTTAGATTTTGATGAGGGCCCTCGTCCATGTTGCAGACCGCTGTCTTCTCCCTATATCCTCACAGGATGGGGAGAAACTGAGAGAACTCTCTGGGATCCTTTTTGTTGGGGACTAATCCCATTTGTGAGAGTTCTATCTATTTCTTTCCCAAAGGCCTGGCCTCCCCATACCATTACACTGGGGACTAGGATTTTAGCATATGAATTTTAGGGGGCACAAACATTCAGTCCCCTTGCTGCCTCTTCTTAGGCAGCCTCTACACTTTAAGACTCGATTTGTTTACAGCTCTGGCCATTTCATCCCCCCTTTTGTTGCAAGAGCAAGGGCTAGTGGAGCTCTGCCTTTTGTGTGTGTTTGTGTTAGAAACAGCCTCTTATTTCTAACTGAAAATAAGGATGTAGTGATTTTTATAAATATGACATCTGGGAGGACACTCCCATGGCTATTTACTGTACATGCTCTAGAGGGGGCCAGTGCTGGGTTTGGACTGCATAATGAGGAGGAGGAACCCGTGGAATCATTGTGTAGCTCAGCTCCATCCCAAAGCCTACTATTTTTTTTTTTTCAATGGAAGGTCAAGAAATCAGGAGCTGGGCCTATGGACATCTGCCTAGAGTGATATTTCCAAATTGAGTTTTCTCCTCTGGAGGTTCAATTTCAAATTTAATTAGCTAGCTAATGATGGTAAATTATTATAATTAATTGATGAATGATAAAGTGCTTTGACTAAACAAAGCATCGTATGTAATTTTAGGGCAGTTACATATCTGGTCTAACTTTGAGGACCACTCTAAAAAAAGTGATTTTTACAGTAATAATATTAAATAATAATAGTACTTTTTAAATGTTTTTACTGAAGTCCTCTCTTGGACTGGAATATTGCCTTAGGGGACCATCTCCATATGGTCTCTAGTTTCCCACTTAGCAAAAAGACTTCTCCTTTTGCCAGAGGCAATCCTGGAGGAAGAAGGCCTGTGAGAGACTAAGTGTTTTTACAGTCTTCAAGTGGGTAAGACACAACAGCAAATAAGCAGATATTACACAGGAAGATATGTGCTGTGGTAGGAAGATACCCAGGGAGCCATGGAATCATAGGAGTGGGTCTGGGTGTCCTGGTGGAGGTGAGAGCTCCTGGTGAAAGATGAGAAATAATTTCTCAGACAGAGGTGGGGATGAGGTGTGGTGTAAGAAAGACATTCTGGGCTTCTTTATATGCTGTTCTTATATAAAAGTGTGTGTGTGTGTATGAGAGAGAAAGAGAGAGGATAATCTACTACATTTGGGGAACCGTGTAGAGTGTGTTTGGAAGGGTATCAAGAAATGTCATTAAAAGGTCAGTGGGCTTCTATTTACAGTAGAAAAATGGAATGGTGTACATTATATCTCCTCCTTGCCAAAACTCTATTAAAGAGATGATAATATGATTTTTATAAAGATACAAACCACTAGAACAAACAGAACAGGAGAAAATCCAATGCCAAAGTTTTTAGAAGCTAGGCTGTAGATGGAAGAGTGGCAATCCATTTAGCAGACTGGAGGAAGTGATTTTAATCTTAAGTAAGCAATGGAAAAACTAACAAGGAAGCTGATGTAAGCCAGAGATTGCCCCCACAAAAATCTCAGGAACCAGAGATAATGGACACTCTGGAACTAGGGGTAAAGAGGCTTATAAAACCAGGAGGATTAGTTTAAATTCTTTTAAAGAAAGACTTGAATCATTTCCCCATCTCTACAATAAAATGACTCGTCAACTCCACTTTGATAGGAGACTGGAGGGAGAGTTATTCTATTAAGGGAATAAATTACATACCACATAGAGTTGAGTGTGGGGATACTGAACATATGTCGAGTTAGCAAAAGTTTACATATCAAGATGGAGACACCCAAAGTCTTCATGTCCCACCAGGCTCTCAGAATGTTAACAACCATATCTTTATACTCAGACAGGAGTCTACTCTCACCTCCACCAGGAGATTGGAAGAGCCTTTAAAATGACCACCCTAAGAAAAATGACTGGAAGATACCGACATCAGGGCTTCCTCAGGGAGCCCAGTAAGATACCAACGAGGATGACCACAAGTACATCCTTACCCTCAAAGCTTCCAATCACCTTCTTACAATGCCAAGGATTGTGTGATTGCTGAGAAAACCAACAACTGTGAAAGAGACAAAACCAGGTGAGCAGTTTAGGAGAGACAGAAACTACAATGAGAGATGAAAACTCAAATTAAACTATTATTAATATCCTGGACAGATAAGCTGGGTATTACATCCATAATGCTATGAAAATAACACCCTGAGAACAAAAAGAGACCTCTTGGAAATTAAAGATGTGAAAGTAGAAATAGGGATTTCAATAGAAGCACTGGAAGATAGAAATGAACTCAATAAGAATATGGTAAGATAATAAGATAAAACTGGAAGAGGGCCAAGGGTTTTAGGAGTTGTATGTCAGAAAAGAGAAGAAGATCATATATCATACTCTCTATAAAAAAATTAGGAATTTCTTTATAGGGTTATGAGTAGTGTGCATAGGGAAGATAATAAGTTCTGACCTGCTCAGTGCTCAAGGGTGCATCAAAATTTAAACAAGGAGCCTCAACCTTTGCAACTGGAAGGTCTAGATCTTACTCATCAGTGGCAATGAAATCAAATCAGATTTACAGTAATACTGCAAGTATCAATGTTGAGGGCCTACTCATCCTTGATGGGCAGAAGTCCGCTCACTCCCTAAAGTTCCTCTCCTCAAATATTCGTAGGCCTTGCTCACACATTTTTTTTGTGCATCTGTAATGTTTTATCAATGGAAAAAACCCCCAAATTCTGTAAAATAATTTAACAAGGTTTATTCTAGGCCTAGTGTATATGTCTGCAACCAGTGAACATGATCTCAAGAGGTCTTGGGAAAATGTGCCTGAGGCAGCCAAGTTACAGTTAGGTTTTATATATTCATGGAGACAGGAATTACAGATAAAACATAAATCAACACAGAGAAAGTATACACTGGTTTGGTCAGAAAAGGGAGGACATCTTGAAGCAGGGACTTACAAGTCGTAGGTGGGTTTTAGAAGTTAATTAACTGACAATTGCTTGAAAGAGTTAAACTTTGCCAAACACTTGGAGTCAGTTGGAAGGAATGTTTGCTTGAGTTAAGACAGGGAGCATTTTTATCTTTCCTATACTAGATCCTATACTAGAATCAGGTTGGAATGTAAGCCATAGTACACCAGGTTAATGGAAACCCATTCAATGAGCTCTTTATCATTTGTGAGCATGACTAAGCAGGCTTCTTGGAAAGGAATTTGGGGAAGAGAAGAAAAGTTCAGAGTTCAGTCCTCAGTGCCCCTCTTTGGCCAAAGATCATTCCATGGACGTATGTGCAGGCCAATAATAAGCAGGAGGTGCAACCATACAAGGAAGGCACAATCCTAGAGTTGTCTACTTGATCATCTGGTGTTGGTGATGATAATTTCAATATTAGCTATGTTGGATCTCCGGGGGGGAAGGATGCAGTTTGATCTTATTTAATACCCAATTATTTAAGGGTCAGAGAGTCACACCTGGGGTTCAGTCTGAAAAAATATCCTGGATCAGTCCTATTCCATGAGCTGCCATGATCTGAGTCTTTGATTGTGTCTTTCCTTTTCCTGAATCTGGCATAAAATTTACACGAGATATATAATGATAATGTACCAATAAGTGTCATAAAAATTGTGAAGATTTCTCATCCAAAACACTTACAGGTAGAAGCAGAAGGCAGGAAACAGCCTAAGCAGCGAACAATTCCCCTGCATGCATCTTCATATTCTTTAATAAGACATACAATGTATTTATGCTTCTTATCATGGTCATTTGAACCTTAAGGCAAATATTAGTTGAAGATTATAGGACCAACACCAAATCAGAATATAATAAATTAAATTGTTCTTTTGGCTTGATCTCTGTAACATCCTTAGGAGGGTGTGAATCAAGTTTGAGAAACCTCTGATCTTCAGTGTGTAAATTGTCGTAGGATTTGCTTACAATTGATGAAACTATTTTTCTCCACCACCTTTGTGTAGCACCACAAGGTGTTTGGAGGGAAAAAGAAGTTTCATTACAGGATAAATCATACACTGTAATTCGACAGTATCACTTTGTCATCCCTCTCAACAAAACAGCCCTTTCCCATACACCAAATGTTATGTCCCATGAGGGACATATTAGGGGACAAATCAGAATTCCAAGTGGCTTAATCCCATAACCATTCTCCTTTTGTTTTTTCACAATATGACAGGGAAATAGGATTCCACGTGTTTTCATTAGCTAACATCATGACTATTGGCTTCCCAAGGAGAGTATACTCATTTTATTTACAAAGATCGCAATGCCTGCTAGTTGTACTGTAGAATATTTTTGAGCTTCCTCTACTTCAGTGCTTGGGCTTTAAGAGTATAATGTCTGAGGTCACATTGATCATATAAAAATTCCAATAAATTTCAGAGCATATTTTTCCATAGGTGTTTAGATTGTCCCTTAGCACTGAATATTGTAGACCCTTGCTTCTTAGCTACCTCAGATTCCATTTGCAATAACATGGACTGCATGAACCCTTGTTGGATTAGAGTACATGGCCATTCTCAACTTTGGGTTTGGGAATATGTTTTCATGGTTTGTCTGATCCCTTCTTTCCATTTGGTGAGTGCTGCATTATCTTTTCCCTTTCCCTCTTCTTGAAATAATATTCTTTCTACATGGCCTATTTTAGGGAAGAATTTTTTTTCTCAACAATGCCTTTCTTTATTTTACCTGTGAATTTGTCTGGCAATTGTCAAAGATAGTCATCACCAAGATCCATTCTATCTCATTCCACTCCCTCAATAAGTGTTCTGAGGCATCTGTAGGTAAATATTCCGGCACAGTATCATATTTGGTGAGAATCTTATTATAATACAGATACCCTGAAAAAGGGATACTTCTGGGAGTGTCTAGAATGGAACTGTTCTTTTGGTGACTTTCATTTCCTACTGAACTATACCATACCAAATTATGTGGGCTCTGTTGGCAGGGAAATTGGTGAAGTTTGCTGCAAATCAGAAGTTTTCAGTTTTGAAGAGTGAAGGAGTGTGTGGTAGGCAGATAGATGAGATTATGGAAATGAATGTGAGCAGATAAAATATTTTTTTCTAATTTTAACAAAGAAATTCATAACCGTACTCATTTAGAAAATTATACCAAGGGAGATTGCATTGATCCCAAAAAACCTCTGGGGGGGGCTCTTGGTTAAAGTATTCAAGGTTTTCAGCAACATATTCTATAATAAGTACAGTAAGAGAGGACGGGCCTGGCCTGATGTCTCTGAAAGAATGTCTACTTTGGTTGTGGCTCTGGAGACCAGTTGAGCCTCTGGTGTTTTCTGAAATCACAGGAGGGCATCAGACAGGTTCAGAGATGCAGCCATGGTCAAGAATGTTCTCAGGCACTTGTTTTAGGAATGAGATATGAATCCATGAAGTGAATCACTTTAATTTTGCAGCCGAAGAGTTCGTTGAAAGTTACCTTTCCAGATATGCAAACATTGAGGAAATTTGTCACAACAAGACCAGTTTTACAGGAAATATTTCAACCTATCCCATGTACTGACTATCACAATGGACCTTCAGCAAAGTAAACACCCAGAAAATTATAGGACAGAGCCTAGTTTCCCCAATGATGCAAAAGACAAAACTAACCAACGGATGCTCACAAAATAAGATGACTAGAATGTTATCACATTTATCAATTATCTCAATAAATGTCAATGGCTTGAATTCCCCACTGAAGAGGCACAGATTGGATGATTGGATTAAAAAACACAAGCCTGTTGTCTGCAGGAAACTCACCTCACAACAAAATACAATTTAAAACTCAGAGTTAAGGGTTGGAAGTCAATTTTTCAGGCAAATGGAACTCAGAAAAAAAGAGGAGTTGCAATCTAATTTTCAGATACATGTGGATTTAAAGCAACTAAAGTCAAAAAAGATAATGATGGTCACTTTATATTTGTTAAGGGAAAAATACAACAAGAAGACATTTCAATTTTAAATATTTATGCACCCAATTTAAATGCTCCCAGATTTGTGAAACAGACCCTGCTTAGTTTGAGCAATACAATATCCCATAATACCATAATAACAGGGGACTTTAATACCCCTCTCTCAGAGCTGGACAGATCTTCTAAACAGAAATTAAATAAAGATATCAGAGACTTAAATGAGACTTTAGACCAACTGTGCTTGGTAGATGTGTATAGAACGCTCCATCCCAAAGATATAGAATACACATTCTTCTCATCATCCCATGGTACATTCTCCAAAATTGATCATATCCTCGGACACAAAACAAACCTCAGCAGGATCAAAAGAATTGAAATTCTACCTTGCATTTTTTCAGACCACAAGGCACTAACAGTGGAACTCAACTCCAACAAAAATGCTCAACCTCACACAAAGGCATGGAAGTTAAGCAACCTTATGCTGGATGACACTGGGGTACAGGAAGAAATAAAAAAGGAAATCATTAACATCCTTGAGTATAACAACAATGAAGACACAAATTACCAAAACCTGTGGGATACAGAAAAAGCAGTCCTGAGAGGAAAATTTATTGCTTTAGAAGCCTATATTCAAAAAACAGAAAGAGAACATATCAGCAAACTCACAAACCATCTGATGTAATTGGAAAAAGAAGAACAATCTAAGCCTAAACCCAGCAGAAGAAAGGAAATATCCAAAATTAAATCTGAGATCAATGAAATTAAAAACAAAAGAATCATTCAGAAAATTAATAAAACAAGGAGCTGGTTTTTTGAAAAAATAAATAAAATAGATAAGCCTTTGGCCAGACTAACTAGAAATAAAAAGGTAAAATCTCTAGTAACTTCAATCAGAAATGATAAAGGGGAAATAACGAC
>CAUYRH010076895.1:0-23183 GCA_963574655.1 Perodicticus potto
ATAATAACTGAGAAAATGCCAGGAAGGCTATGTTAATCAGTTTGATGAAAATAGTTCAGATTGTATATGAAACCAGCACATTGTACCCCTTGATTGCACTATTGTACACAGTTATGATTTAATAATAAAGACAATAAAAAAAATGGCCGGGTGTTATGGAGGGTGCCTGTAATCCCAGCTACTTGGGAGGCAGAGGCAGGAGGAATTGGAGGTTGCTGTGAGCTGTGATGCCACAGCACTCTACCCAGGGTGACAGCTTGAGGTTCTGTCTCCAAAAAAAAAAAGGTGTATGGCCTAAAAACACATGAAAAAATGCTCATCATCCTTAATCATCAGAGAAATGCAAATCAAAACCACTTTGAGATATCATCTAACTCCAGTGAGATTAGCCCACATCACAAAATCCCAAAACTACAAGAGTTGGCGTGGATGTGGAGAGAAGGAAACGCTTCTACACTGCTGGTGGGAATGCAAGCTAATATGACCTTTTTGGAAAGAAGTTTGGAAAACTTTCAAGGAACTAAAAGTAGACCTACCAACCTATCCTGCAATTCCTCTGCTAGGCATATATTTAGAAGATCAAAAATTATTTTACAACAAAGACATTTGCACCAGAATGTTTACTGCAGCCCAATTCATGATAGCCAAGACATGGAAACAGGAATGGACCCATGAATGGATTAACAAACTGTGGTATATGTACACCATGGAATACTATGCAGCCATAAAAAAAAAAAGAGGGAGACTTCACATCTTTTGTTTACCTGGAAGGAGCTGAAATATATTTTTCTTAGTAAAGTATCTCAAGAATGGAAAAAAAAGTATCCAGTGTACTCAATACTACTATGAAATCAATATATAATCACCTACACATTCATACGAATGGTAAAACATAACTATAGTCCAGAAAGTAGAAGGGAAAAGGAGAGAGAGGGGAAGGGAGGAGGGTGGATATTCAGGGTGATCTCACCTAATATGCATGATGCAATGTTACATTTCAAAACTATTAAGAAATTAGTATAATTGTAATGGATGTGTTACTTAGTTCAATGTAAGCATTTCACATTGTTTAATGAAGTAGTACCCTAAACCCCATAAATGCATCATTGTACAAAGTTATGATTTAATAAAAAATAAAAAATAAAAATTGAAAATATGTGCATTAGAAAACAAGTTGAAAATATCTGTATATAGTAACATGTTTCAAAATAATAATATAGATTTAATGTACTTTAAAATAAAAACAGGAATATGGCTTCAGGTGACAGTGTTGATTTGGCTCTTTGGGGGAAAACAATTTACCACCTAAAGAGTGAAATATATAAAATTCTGTAATAGTTCCTGGCAAAGAGAATATTCCAAGAGCTCCATAAGATGTCTAAATAGGTCTCTTTTAAGATGCAAAGAACTGTTTATTAATTGTTGAAGAAACGAGGCATACTAATCTAGGACCAAATTTACACGGTTGTCTCCTAGTATCCTCGGGAAACTGGTTCCGGAACTTCCCTCACCCACATCTGCATATGCTCAAGTCCTTTATGTAAAAAAGCACAGTATTTGCACATAACCTACTCACAACCTAACATTTGCCTTAAATTGCCTCTAGGTTACTTATAACATCTAATACAATGTAAATGTTAAATAAAATAGTTATCATCTTATCTTTTCAGTACAGAGACACTTTTCCCCTCAATATTTTTATCTATATGGATGCAGAACTCATGGACACAAGAAGGATAACTGTACTATCTGCTGAAGAGATAAAACAATTTTAAAGCAAAATGAATTAAACATATCCCCCCAAAATAACTGATTTTCAATCTTTAACATCTTGGTCTGTTAACTAGATTATAAAAATGTCACACTCTGTATTAAAACACAGTAAGTTAAGAAATTGCTGTAGAAATACTGTTGCTTACTGTATAAGTATTAAGCATTTTCTGAAATGGAAAATTTTTATTAACCCAATACAAATAAAATAAGGTTGAAGAATTGTGCTTAAAGATTTAATTCATAGGAATTTTTAAAAGTACCACATATGGTGCTCTTTCTTGTGAGCTTGCCTTTCTCCACAACTTAGCAATTTGCTTCACTCTAGTAGTCCAATCTGTAACAAAAGAACAGGGTATACATTTTTTTGGAGCCATGTTAATGATGTGTTGTAATAAAAAAATAAAACATTGATGAACTGCTGATAGTCAATCTTATTCAGGCCATATTTTCCATAATGTAGTAATCTTGTATTAGTAAAATTCTTTACATAGCACACAGTTCCTGGCACAGAGTAGGCGAAACAAGTATTTTCTCAATGAAGTATTAACTCTATCGGTAATCTGGCTTATAGAGTTGGGAAGTTTTAAATTCTGGGACTAAGCAGACAAAACAAATTTAAGCCAAGAATAGTAAGTTCTTTCAGCCATGTTAAAATACTAAAAAACCTTAAAGAACCAAAGTAAAAGTTGTAAAACATCTACACTAAACAGAAGTCTATCTCTGACCTAAACAAGTAATCACACTAATGGGCATCTCACTAGCACTGTGTACAAAATCCACATTGAGAAGTAATGATTTCAAACCATTTCTGTGACATTCAGTGTCACAACGGTATACAAAATGAAGTTTGGGTGAGATCAAAGCTAATGGTACGTATAGAAATGATTTACTCCATATTAAAAAAAGCAAGCAAGCTTCCAAACAGCTAATAAAAATGAAAATTATTTGACAGACTAACATAGTATTTCATGAGTTTCCTGTATCACAAAGTAAAATTATTAAAGAAAATTCCTTAAAATCAAACAAAGAAACAAAAAACACCAAAAAACTAAAGCTCTAAAGACATTTTATGTATACCCAAAGTGACTTAGGACAATCATGTATGCTCATCTACGCATGGTTTAAAAAAAAAAGGGCAGTTGAAGAATGGGACATTGCTTTTCTAAGCTTCCCTGCATCAAACCATTGATTGCTACTGTTACATGACACACCATTTGATTCATTTCTAAATATAATGAATAAAGCACCACAGCAAAACCAAAACAAAAAGGCATCTAAGAAGTCGAGGTCACCCGCATGGAAAGACTGTGTGCTCCTCGAGATCTGGCAAAGCTTCTAAGGGGACAGCCGAGAAACTACTACAAAACAAGGGTCTCAACATTCAATCCTGGCTTACCTGACAAAATTAACTCCAAAAGAACACTGCATGCAAATATTTAGTGACGGACTTCTCATTAATCCTACCGTTTTATTCACTGATTAGCACTATTTTGGAAAAATTCTGATTATTCTATCATGTGCTTTTTCAGATAGACAGGGTAACAGCTGATCAGGGAAAGTGAGGAAGGAAGAAGGGAAGATATAAGGAATTAGTTTCAATACAGACTCTATCTAGAATTGACTCTGATTTAGCCTAAATTAATATTTTTTATTAAATGATGGCTTCTATTCTAGAATTTTTCGGGGGGGGGGTTATAGTTGTCAATGTTTTTAGCAGGCCCAAGGTGGGTTTGAACCACCAGCCCTGGTATATGTGGCTGGCACCCCAACCACTTGAGCTATGGTCTCCAAGCTAGGAAATTTTTTTTTTTTAATTTTTACAATTATGTAACTCTGACTTCTGCATATACCTAAGTACTGCTAGGCACTAGAAATGGGACTATTCCATTAACTTAAAGTAACTTTTGGGAAATATGTGAAAAGATGCAAGGCCTAGAACTAAGAAAATAGAAGACGTTTACAGATACGTAGAGAATCTTCACATTATAGGATCATCATGCCAGATGAAAATTAGAAAAAGTACAAGGGCTCACTACTGAAGTAGGAAAAAAAAAGTCATTACACATGAGAGGACACAGGTAAACAGATAGCAATAATGCATCCAGGACTTACCAGGGAATTCTTCCTTTAAGTTGGGGAAATTAATATTTGTATAGAGAACTGGTGCTACAGTTGCCATTTCACCCAGAGCCTCTTCTTTCTCCCACTTAAGTGTGCTTCTCTGGGCATTAGACATTGTATCATTTTCTCCTTCCACAGGGGGAACTGATGATGTCCAAGAGTTGTTAGGATCATTTGCCATTGGATTAAATGATGGATTTTTATCTCTGGCAAAAAATAAACATCTTTACCTCAAAAACATAAAATAACGTTCTAATACCATGTTCAATTACAACCTTTCATTAAAACCTATTACACAACGGCTAAAAGAAAAATATTTATTTGTAGTAAAATCCATAATAAATTGAACATACAATAATGTTATGAACAATAATTAAAACAGACTAATCTTGAAACAGAAACTAGTGTAATTTTAGTTTCCATAGAAAACTTTTCAATACCTGGCCTCAGGATAAGGGGATTGTGCTATTGCAGAGAAAGTTCCTAGTCCACTTCCAGGAGGCAAAGAATTATGTGGGAGGTGAGAACTCGGTCCAATAAGGCCATTCATGAGTGGCATCCGTGTAAAAACATCTTCAGAGAAGAAAACAATAATTCAGATTGCATAATATTCACAAAACATAAGCAACTGAAATACAGCTAACTTTTGAACAACACAAGTTTGAGTAGTGCAGGTCTAGTTATGCACGGATTGTTTTTTTCCCCCAACCAAATGCAGATGGAAAATACAGTTTTTGTTTGTTTGTTTGTTTGTTTTTTGCAGTTTTTGGCCAGGGCTGGGTTTGAACCCACCCCCTCCAGTATATAGGGCCAGTGCCCTACTCCTTTGAGCCACAGGCACCACCCAAAAATATAGTATTTGCTGCATAGAAAACCACCACAAAGAGAGGGCATACTTTTTGTGGGCTGATTGCAGGAGCTGAGTATGCTTGGATTCTGTTATATATGGGGGTCCTGCAATCAACGCCCTACTATGTATACCAAAATACAATTGTACTCGTAATGTTATTTGAAAGGCTGTAATAACTTGTAATGTTATGTAAAAGGATTTTTTTTCAATATTATACTGTATAATAATACTGATAGCCTTGGGTTTGGATCTTAATTCCACTGCTTGTCAGAAGCAGAAGAGAATCAATTTCTACTTCTGAAAAATGTTAAGTATTCTGGTATTTGGGTTAAGATAATGTATGCACAGCCTTCGGCATGCTGTCTGGTATACAGTAACTATTTAATACGTATTAACTCTATGGAAAGAATTAATCATAGCAAACACTAGTATATTTTATCAAATACTCTTTTTCATCACTGAAAATTTACAAACAGATGCTCTTTATATTTTACTCCTGCTCCTCATAATACAAATAATAATCATCATCACCATCATCTATGATTTTTTTTTTCTAATTTTTCTTTTTGTAGAGACAGGGTCTGACTCTGTTACCCAGGCTGAACTATAGCTGTCTGACCATAGCTCGTTGTAACCTCAAACTCCTGGGTTCAAGTGATCATCCCACCTCCGCCTCCCGAATAGCTGGGACCACAGGCACAACAAGCCTGGCTCTTTTCTTTCCTGTTTTTCATGCCGAATACAGCAGTGGGATCATAGCTCATTTTAATCTCTAACTCCTTGCCTAAAGAGATCCTCCCTCCTCAGACTCTCAGAGTGCTATGAGCCACCACAACCAGATCCATCTATGATTCTTAAATTGGCACTTTGAATAGTAAGCAGTAGTATTTCATCTAGCATTACCAATTAGGTGATTATTGTTAAAAACATATATACTCTGTTCAGGCCTCATTTTCATTACTTGAAATTTAGCCAAAATGCATTTTAACTTTCATTCCAACTTATTCACAAGGTTCAAATATCTTCTTTTCTTTCTAAACGGGTTCAGGCAAATCATAAGACCACCTGTGTTTCTCTATAACTCTCCCTTCACTATGTCACTACAATCATGTTTGTGATCGGCTATTTGTCCAAACTATTTGGAAATATGCCGCTATACTAACAGAGCAGTTTTCCATCAAAAACCCCTGAAAAACCAAAAAAACTTTATGTACCTTCAAAAAGTCCTCCCAATTAAACTTCATGATTTGTGGAGACATACTCCAAAACAAAGCCTCTGTTAATTTTTCTAACACTTAGAACAACTATTGAGATCCACATCCCCAATTATATAAATGGCAATATAACCATATAATTATCTAATACTTGGGATAGCAACAGAGAACTCCTAACCTGATTGCTCTGCCATATCATTAGATAAAACAAAAACAATGTCTCACATTTGTAGCTTTTTATAATGCATAATGTCTTTGCACCTAAACCAGATCATCTAAAAGTTACAACAATAAAGTGTATGTAGCTCCAGTGTACATGAGAGGATGCTGAAGCTGACCACCAACAATTTTTCAAAATTTTATCTTAAGAACTTGCTAGAACTACCTGACTTCCACAAGACGGTTCATCCTACTAAATGACAGAGCTGGGACAACTGGATCAGGTTTTCACAATGGAAAAGTCTTACTCACTCCAAGGATTAAATAATAAGATTTCTGCTTATAACAGCATTCTATTTAAAATAGAATGCTACATCTATTTTCCCCACTTCAGTGAAAGGATATTCCATTAATGATATCTGAATAAAAATATCAAATATTTTTCATGTAATTGGGAACAAGCAAAAGTTTGTCTATTGGTAATGAAAATGTGATCCAGGCTCGGCGCCTGTGGCTCAACAGGCTAAGGCGCCAGCCACATACACCTGAGCTGGTGGGTTCAAATCCAGCCTGGGCCCCCCAAACAACAATGACGGATGCAACCAAAAAAAGGCCAGGCGTTGTGGCGAACGCCTGTAGTCCCAGCTACTTGGGAGGCTAAGGCAAGAGACTCGCTTAAGCCCAGGAATTGGAGGTTGCTGTGAGCTGTGATGCCACTGCACTCTATCCAGGCCGACAACTTCAGGCTCTGTCTCAAAAAAAATAAATAAATAAAATAAAATAAAATAAAAAAAAAATCGTACTCCACTACAATATTCATTAGTTGTACAAATGAATGTCTTCCCAGCTAATGAGAGTAGGCAGTCTTTTTCATACCCTGACCAAACCATCTCAAAACCTCTTTTAAAATACATACTTTCTAAAATATATACGTTCAGTTATAGAAAACAGGAATAGGGCAGTGCCTGTGGCTCAGTGCGTAGGGTGGCGGCCCCATATACTGAGGGTGGCAGGTTCAAACTCGACCCTGGCCAAACTGCAACAAAAAATAGCCAGGCATTGTGGCAGGCACCTGTAGTCCCAGCTACTTGGGAGGCTGAGGCAAGAGAATCGCCTAAGCCCAAGAGCTGGAGGTTGCTGTGAGCTGTGATGCTACAGCACTCTACCAAGGGCAACTAAGTGAGACTCTGTCTCTTTGGAAAAAAAAAAGAAAAACTCAAAACAGGAAGATGGGTCATTTTTTTTTTTTTGGTAGAGACAGAGTCTCACTTTATCGCCCTTCGTAGAGTGCCTTGGCGTCACACAGCTCACAGCAACCTCCAACTCCTGGGCTTAGGCAATTCTCTTGCCTCAGCCTCCCGAGTAGCTGGGACTACAGGTACCCGCCACAACGCCCGGCTATTTTTCTGTTTTGCAGTTCGGCTGAGGCAGGGTTTGAACCTGCCACCCTCGGTATATGGGGCCGGCGCCCTACTCGATGAGCTACAGGTGCCGCCCAAGATGGGTCATTTTTACATGTAGAGAAGAAAAATACTGAAAAGATGAGTCATTAAAAAGGATATCGGATATCGGATATCGGAACAATTAAGGCAAGTAGCGGTTATGATGAATGTTTATCCAACATAAATCACATGTTGAGTCTAGCAAAACTCAAGGTAAATTTATGTTTAGAGGCTAAATGGGTAGAAAATCAAATATTTCAATTATGTGAATTATGGAATTCTTTATGTATATACACAATTGGTAGTAAAAACAAATTACTTACACATTTCTGCACTTACTCAAAAAAATATGCATCATCATAGAACTCACCTATACTACTCAATCTCCTATCTACTCCAACGGATCTATTCTAGGCTATCAGATTTCAGGTCTCCAGAACAAGGGAAAAATTGAAATCTTAAACCTATTTTATGTGGCAACTAATTATAAGTAGATAGAAGAAAACTGATCAAACTCAGGGAAATTTTCACAAAATTGTATAAGAATTTCATAGTATCTACAGGGGTAGAAAGATTACTGCTTTACTCTGAAAGTGTAACTGAACATACGCTGTGGCAGGGTATACAACAAGGAGCAAGACCCATGTGACCCAGCCAATAGAGAGCTCAAAATCTAAAGGGAAGATCTGAATTATCCCAATAGGTATTTGCATTTGTGTCAAATGCCAAAAATGATTACACATGGAGGTAGTAGGAAGACAGTGACTGGCTAACCTCTGAAGAAATAACAAAACTGATATCAGACTAATGAACGCGAGGCAGCCAGCCTGAGGGTGGGGTATAGTTCTCCCAACAGGTAAATCCCCGTGTAGGAAATGTCTAGAGCAGGAGGAAGGTGAGAATGGGGAGGGACGAGGACAGGCACTGTCACATCCTCCCTGCTGCCAATGAAAGACCAAAAGAATTCTGGACATGAGGTCACTCAAAGACGTGCAGAGATTTCAAGAAGGTAGACATATGACTGAATTTACTATTTTTCTATCATGACAAGAGAGGATTTTCTCCTATAGTTTGGGTAGGTGGTTACTTGGGGGTAGGGCAAAACTCAATTGAGTATGTGTACAACCATGTACATATATACACATATATCCACACACGTGTGTAGTTACTATGTAGAACCACAGTTTTGAAAGTCACAACATACCCTGACTGTGCAATGGCAACAGCTGTGTTTGGGGGCCAGGCTGCGGTAACGGGGCTGGCTGAGTGCTCACAGGACTAAGTACAGCAGTAAATAAGTCTTCAACATCCTTTCCTCCAAGCTCTGTAAGATAAAGTAGGAATAGTAACAGGATCAAAAGACTACTGTTGTCACAATACAGTGAATGCCATTTCATAAACCAAAAAATCATGATAAATACCTGGAATTTTATATAACTTTCCAAGAATTGCTCCTAGAATAAAATAAATAAAAACATTAACTGTGAGTTCAGTATATTGATACAAAATAGTATTTAATTGGCATAGAAATTATTAGAACGGAAGTTAAATTATAAATAAGCATGCAGAAATCTTTGAAAATCATATTTACTCATGTCTTTTAGAAAGCCTAGATGTAGGGCAAATATTTTACCATCTGTGACCATTTTGTCTAGTTCAGGACTGAGGATTCCATCTAGTTGCTCTTCGCTTAATGGTCGTAAACTCTGACTGACACTTGGCTGAGGCAAAGAGGAAGGATCATCAGCGACAGGACCAATATCTACAAGAGTAAGGTAAATGAACTAAAAAGTGAATTCAGAATACTTGTACAAAATGTAATAGCATCATTTACCTGCGTTAAAATACAATAATATGATTAAAATAGAGACATGAAGTCTGTGACTATGAATAAATCAGAACTCTTTATCAGTTTGGGTGGTCAATCAAGTGAAAATTTGACATACTATATCTGTAACTTAAGTGCAACTTAAAGTTATATTTTAATAAAGAAAGATAAATACATTTCTTGAGGAACAAAAGAACATATGTGATGTTTAATTCGCCAACTTCCGCAAAAAATAACCTTATATTAAGATAGGAATCTATGATAAATCAATATAAAAATATTTGCTTTAAATTAGAAAACAGTGGTATCAAATGTACACGTCAATTATTATACACAGTATATGAAACAGGAAGAATAAGTTTCATATAAATAATTTAAAAGCTCTAAAATTCTCAATGTTAAAAAGGTTATTCTTCATAAATAACTTCAATTATAGGTTACATATTTAAAATATTTTGCAGTCACATTCTGAATGTATAGATTATAACATCATAACATGCTTTACTGCATATACGACACAAGTACAGGTGATCTATCATCTACTATTTTTCATGCTTTTTCATTATTACTATTAAAGTAAAAATTTAGTCTCCTCTTATTTGATCTTACATTAGAAACTAACTGTAACATCTGGGTAATATAAATTAGATACCAACAAAAATAAAGCCATTCATTGAAACCTACTGAGAATGTCATCCAAAGCACAGCTATACTATGCTTGAGCCACACAAACAAAGGGGGAAAGCAAAGTATGGATTAGTGACAAATCTGCACTACTAACAAATACGCATGCACCTAAAGGTTGGTTCAGCTGAAATCACTATAAAAAAGACTACTTCTAGTCAGCAGTCATCCATTACTCAGATTCTTACCAAATGGGAAAGGTGAGCTCTCAACCTGGAAAGTGCATAAATCAAGACCTACAAGACCCAAACCAAATAAAATGGATAATTACCACAGGAGCAGGAAGTGAGGGAAAAGGCAAAAAAAAAAAAAAAAAAAAAGTAGAAATAAGATACAGCACACCTTAAGGCAACATGCCTTAAATTTGATGCAATTAGAAAGATAACAGAAATTAACTAACTTGCTATAACCCCTCCTAAAGCAGGAAAGCTGAAATAGACCAAGTAAAATGTTGACTTCTTTGACAAAGCCAAAAACAGAAAGGAAACCAAAACAATTTCAGTTACTGAGAAATAGACAAAACCAAACTTGTTCCACACACATACACCCCTCACTTAGATCATAAAAGACTAGGTAAACAGTATTCATATATACCTGAATGATCAACTGACTTTGCTAAGTCATCTGAAATTATTCCAAGAATGTCATCATCTGTGTTTAAAACTTCAGAAATATCAGCTAATGGGTCATCAGTAGTACCTAAATGTAGTAAGAATATTAAATGAAAAAATGTATTACTAGGGATTTTTCATAACAAACATGCACTAATGTTTTTTTTTTTACTTATTATTTATTTATTTTTTTTTCTTTTTTTTATTGAATATCTGTGTACAATAATTATTTTGAATGACAAAAATCTGTTAAAACTTTAGACTATTTGGTTTTGTGACTAATAAACTGAGACAAAATGAAATTTAAAATAAAGACCAATAGGCAATAAAAGTGAAATGGAATGAATGCTGTTAAGAAACAAAGCAAAAAAAAAAAAAAATTCACCAAGAAAGTAGCATCTCTAAAAATCTGGAAAATAAAACACAGCAGGAAAAGTTAATAAAGTATAAAAGATAAACCCATAACTCTTTGGAAATTCTTTATAAAGCCTAAGCCAGGTACCATCTAGTTACTCTTTGCTTTTCATACTGATCACTCATTCATTAAAAAAAAATCAGTGCCCATAGAACTGTGTCAATAATTATGTATCTGACATTGTTCTAATCACTGTAACAAAGCAGTGACTCAAACAAACCACATGCCCTCACAGGGTACACTTTCTCACAGGGATTAGACAGTAAACATCCCTGTGTTATTTACAAAAAAGAATTAAAATAAGCTATAGGATGCTGTATTAGATCATTGGTAAGGGAAGAGGCTTACAAAGACATGACTGGGCATAAATCTAAGTGAAACGAGGGAGCAATAAACACAAAGATGGAGACAACTCTCTAGATTAAGAAGCTGTTAGGGTTAGGACAAGTTTGCCAACACAGGAGGCCAGAGCAAAAAGAGTGGTGGGAATACAAGAGGCAGCTAGGGCAATCATATGTACAGTTTTCCAGATTATAGTGAAGACCAGGCACTATTCTAAATTTTGGGAAGGCTTGAAGATAGGAGATGATATGATTGTGCAGACCAGGGGAATGGGGTAAGGGGTTGGCTGGCAGTACTAGAAGCCTGGACCCTTTAGAAGGGTACTGCGTCTAAGTAAAGAACCAGCTGGCTATGATCTCTGTCCAATTTCAGTCCTTTTCCTTATAAAACTCAAGTCCAAATAACTTTTGAGTTTTTAAATGGCTAGTAGTAAGATTTATAAGGTATACATTAGTGTAAATATTATTTTAACAATGTATTGACATGGCTAAAAGCAATTAAGTACTTAAATCAACAGAATTTAGCTTTAAAAATCTAGTAAGACTGAACAAACAAGAAGCGTGACCTCACTGTGACAGGGCCATAGACTGAACATACACATGAGCATGAGGACAGTAAGACTGTAATTATTTCAAGAAGTCAAAATCAAAAATAAAAGTTTATTTCAAACAAGGACAATGACAAATTAATGAAGCTGTTAACTACTCAATATAAAAAGGCATTTTTTTCCAGTGGAAGAAAATTTGTTTTTTCAAAATGAATTCACAAAATTAGCTGGGTAACGTGTGTAATCAATCAATGAATAAAAGGAAGCTTGTCAGAAGAACATTAATTTAGAAACGATAATACCATAAAAACCTAGAAATGGAGAAAAACACTGGTCATAGGTTACATATCCAACTACTTAAACATCTAGAGCTCTGGTTAGGTTAATATCATATTACTTTATAAATATATCAAGTTCTCATACCTTTTCCTGACATTAGTGTTTCCCACATGCATTATTACATTTAAGACAATGACCGTCAACCAGGGGCGAATTTGCCAGTCAAAAGAAACATTTATTTGCGAATATCAGAAGACATTTTTAACCACCATAAACAGCATGAAGCCAGAAATGCTGTTAAACACCCTACAATGCACTAGACAGCCTCCCTCCCACAACAAAGAATTAACTATGGGCCCAACAGTGAGAAACCATGTCTAAGGTAATATATTTCACTGTATTAACCTGGTCTGCCAGCCAGTTCTCAAATACAGCATTCTTTTTGCTTATTCACTATTTTGAATTTCTCCAAGCTCTGTAGTTAATAATGATAATTTTAAAACTCCCTTATCTAAGTTGAAGCTTATTTTATTTGTAATTCACACCTTTGGCCAAATTATACCCCTTCTTATTGCTGAGGAAAGTATAAACCAAATATTTTCCTTCAGAACTCTTGATTTGATGATAGTCACACAAGTAAATCAGTTTGCCAAATCTTATGGATTAAAATGCACCAAAATCGTTTCATTTACTAACTGTATGCTGTAGTACATCGATTTTAAAATGCAGATGAGGCTAAAAAAAAGCATTTCAAAGGTTTAATTGAAAGGAAGGTGAATTTCATTTGATACAAGGAAAATATCGGATTGTGCCACATACCTTGAGCTCCAGGTTTTGGTAGTGCTGAGGATGAACTAAGTAGTGGATCTAAGGAAGAATCCAAGAAACCGGCATTCCTATTTGTTTTATATGAAAGCTGAGCTATATCTTCTGATAGATTATCTAAACTCAGCTTATTTTGCCTACTTGTATCCAGAAGATCTTTTCCAAAGAAAGCTTCCTAGATAAAGATAAGCACATATAAAAATGGTTATTCTAAAGACGACAAATCATTCTGCCATCATTTTTGATAAGGAAACAGATGTATATTTAACAATACAGAAATTGACTATAAAAACAAAGAAACAATATAGAAAGACTGTATAGATTCTTTTAAATAGAATCTTTTCTTTTCTTTTCTTTTTTTTTTTTGGAGACAAGAGTCTCATTCTATCGCCCTCGGTAAAGTGCCGTGGTGTCTTAGCTCACATCAACATCCAACTCTCGGGCTTAAGCGATTCTCTTGCCTCAACTTCCCAAATAGCTGGGACTACAGATGCCCGCCACAACGCTTGGCTATTCTCTTGCTGCAGTCGTCATTGTTGTTTAGCTGGCCTGGGCCGGACTCGAACCCGTCAGCCTTAGTACATGGAGCTGGCGCTGTAACCACTGTGCTACGGGTGCCGAGCCTAAAATCTTTTTTAAAAGTTAAGATTTTTTTTCTTAGTTTGACTACAGACAAAATTACACAAATAAAATCAAATGTGTTTCTGGCAACAGCAGTACAATTTGATTTCAGGAGATTAAGCTATAATTAAATTTAAAAGCTGGTAGATTTACATATATAACTATTGGTACCTTAATTTATATTATAAGCAAAACTAAAGCTTCATGAATAATATTAATATTTCTAGATTATTTGCAGAGGACAGCACAACACTTTGACCTATACCTTTAACATTTACATATTTCAGGGAGATTTTGTAATCCATATTGATTCATATAACAACACTGAAGACTCGCACTGTGATTGTGAGAGAGGGTTTTTATAGTCAGTTTTACCCATATTGTGTGCTCTGTACACAGTAAAAGGCTGTGTAAAAGGCTTTTGGCTTTTTATTTTTCACTCGTATTCACATTTCTACATTAAAATATGCTTTCTCTAGAATTTAGTGTTCAAGCCTGGCTTCTCAGAGCTCCAGGATCTCCATAACGTCAAGAAAACACAAAAGACAAAGGGAAGCATTCAGGATCTCTATCGTCTGATTCAACCCAGCAACTCCGCGTTAGTATATTTTTTATGATGTGATCTGTCTGGAAACAGGATCCTTTACAGGGGACAATTTTGCAGTAGCCATCAACACTTAACTCTTGCCAAACATACACACACACACACAAAAGTTGATTACAATATTTTTTATAATACGAAAAAATGATAACAGCCTTAATAGTCACCAATATGCATCAGACTAATTATAGACTCTCACACTACAAAATACAATTCAGCAATTTTTTTTTTACAGTATGTACAGCTACATTATTAAAGGAAAGCCTTAAAAATACATTACTAAAAGAAGCAGAACGATACATCCAGCATATCATAAAATACAAATTGAGACTATTATAAGTATGCAAAAAAAAAAAAAAAGAAAAATGAAAAAAGTTCAAAAAAAGTAAACAGTAAAATAGCAATGCTAACTTTGGAAAGAGATTGAGGGTATATGAATTCTGCTGGAGGTGATAACGTATCTGATTTGAAATATCCATATTTTAAGTAAACACAGTTTCTCTATGAAAAGGAAATTTGAAACTCCACAGAGTTAAATCACTGGATAGAAAACGGTTCATTTCTTATACCCCCAGTAATGCTTTTATCTTTAGGAAATCTTGCAAGCCAGAAAGCATCTTAGTTTAGAGACCATTTATTTAATGCCTTCAGTACAAATGTAAGAAATCTGAGCTCACCACCAGCAAGAATTTATGACTCATGATGACTTTGTTAGTGTTTATCAAAAACTATAACATTCTTATTAATTCAGCAATTTTCACTCCCTGTAGTTAACATAAAGGAGCTGCGTCACACATGGGCTCTGGCTTGATGCTATAGCCTCTCTAAGAACCAAACAGACACAGTGCACCACTTACAGAGGCTGCTACAGTCACATGGTATTAGCAGACTGCATATTTCTAATGGGTGGATTTTACAAGTTATAATTTATCTTGACACTGGGATCAATAAATGAAAACTGGAAAGTGTGCTAATGAATTCCTAGGTTTTTATCATTATGCGTTACCCCCATTAACAGAAAAAAATATACATAATTATCACAAGGTCTCCATGAAACAGTACCATTACAAAGGCTTCCCTTCCATTAAACTTAAAAAAAGAGAAAAACAAAAAAGTAGATGTTACTAACATATACCAGAGGGAACAATCTAGTTCAGCAGATTAAGATCACAACAGAAATTCGAAAATCAGATCTAACACTTTTAAAGGCTCTTTTGCCAAAGTATTAAGTAGTTAGTATTTGTACACTCAAACTCCTAAAGAAAGTTTCCTAAGTACGGATTATACCTACAGAAGGACCCCTGGGAGCAGAGCAGGTCATCATCTCAATGCTCCCAGAAAGGACTATGGAGAAGGGAAGGGGCAGGAGATGAACAATAAAAAATATAAACACAAACAATCCAAACTATAAATGGGTCTATTTCCTCAAAGATACAAGAATATTTGAAGGGAATAAGGAGAAAATAAAACATCTTTTAAAGACATATAAAAGTAAGGAACAAAGACACTTTAATTAACATATTCTTACGTAATTTCTGAACATTTCTGTGAGGCACCACGATTTTATAGATGAGAAAACTGGGACACAAAGATGTTAAGTTTTAGAACAAACTCACACAGTTAACTGGTAGTAGAGTGGTATTTAAACACAGGACTCTCCCAGTTTATTTACTTATTTATTTTGAGACAGAATTTCAAGCTGTCACCCTGGATGGAGTGCCGTTGCATCACAGCTCACAGCAACCACTAATTCCTGGGCTCAAGCGAGTCTCTTGCCTCCGCCTCTCAAGTAACTGGGACTACAGGCACCCGTCACAACACCCCGCTATTTTTTGGTTGCAGCATCGTTGTTGTTTGGCGGGCCCGGGCTGGATTCGAACCCACCAGCTCAGGTGTACGTGACTGGTGCCTTAGCCCGTTGAGCCACAGGCGCTGTGCCTACTCTCCCAGTTTAAAGGCTGAACTCGTTAACAAAAACACTGTCATTAAGATTTTAATATTCTCGGCTTGGCGCCTGTGGCTCAACGGGCTAAGGCGCCAGCCACATACAGCTGAGCTGGAGGGTTCGAATCCAGCCCAGGGGCCGCCAAACAACAACAATAACCGCTGCAACCAAAAACTGGCTGGGCGTTGTGGCGGGCGCCTGTGGTCCCAGCTACTTGGGAGGCAAGAAGCAGGAGACTCGCTTGAGCCCAGGAATTGGAGGTTGCTGTGAGCTGTGATGCCACGGCACTCTATCCAGGGTGACGGCTTGAGGCTCTGTCTCAAAAAAATAAAATAAAATAAAAAATAATAAAATAAAAATATTTAATGTGGCTAGGTGCCTGCAGCTCAGTGAGTAAAGCGCTGGTCACACACAACAATAAGGGTGGAGGGTTTGAGCCCGGCCTGACCTGCTAAACAACGACAACAGCAACCATAAAACAGCCAGGGGTGGAGCCTGTGGCTCAGTCAGTAGGGTGCTGACCCCATATACCGAGGGTGGTGGGTTCAAACTCAGTCCCGGCCGAACTGCAAAAAAAACAGCCAGGCGTTGTGGTGGGGACCTGTAGTCCCAGCTACAGGGGAGGCTGAGGCAAGAGAATCACTTGAGTCCAAGAGTTTGAGGTTGCTGTCAACTGTGATGTCACAGCACTCTACTGAGGACGACATAACAAGACTCTATCTCAAAAAAAAAAAAAAAAAAAGTATTTAATGTTTGGGAAAGATACCTAACAGCTCTGAATGCTGAAACTGAGATTATTCTTAAAAAAACAAAACAAAACCTTTAAGAAGCACTGTACTCTAGACCAGGAAAAATTAAAAACAAATTGAAAAAGATAAACCAGAGTTCATTATTTCAACTATTTCTATGGATGAAGAATAAATAAATTAAATTTTGGCTTCATATTTGTGAATAAATTTAGGTAGATTAAAATAATATTTAAGAAGATGGGTTCAAGGCCTTAACTTAAATGTGGCTCTATTATGTTTGCTTTGAATCACCAGACTAGTATGGGGCCAAATTAACAACCAGTAAATGAAGTGCTAAATACTCTTTGAGGAAAGCCCTTAAAGTATTTGTTAGAGACTAGAATCAGAAGAAATTAAAGGTAGAAATCGTGAAAGAGAGGATCAAAGACATAGCCAGAATCAAGTTACTCAGGCATAAAATGGATAACAAACAAACCTAAACCAACCATATCAGAATTAGTTTTTGATGCTTTACCCAAATAATAGTGAGTGCCCAACACTGGCAATAATTTGGCTTGAAAGGTCAGTAAGCCATAAGAGGGTCATGTAGACCTAATAAGGTCATCATACTCTGAACTTTTGCTTGGTCAGTCTGGACACACTGGGCTACAAATTACGTAAAATCATGTAAGTCTGAACATTCTTTTTGTCTTTTGAGTAATATTAAAATATCTAAGTTAAGTTCTAATGAAAAAATTCTTCATTTAAAAATAGTGGTGGTATGTATCCTGTATTCCCAGCTACTTGGGATGCTGAGGCAAGAAGGATAGCATGAGCCCAGGAGTTTGTGGTTGCTATGAACTATGATGACACCACAGCACTCTAGACTGGGCAACAGAGTAAGATCTTGTCACTAAACAAATAAATAAATAGATAAATAAATAAATAAAGTGGTTCCTTTGAGGAAAATAATGCCTCCTTCACATAGTATTATGGGTATAGGCTTGGCACCTGTGGCTCAACAGGCTAAGGTGCCAGCCATGTACACCTGAGCTGGCCGGTTCGAATCCAGCCCTGGCCTGCCAAACAACAATGACAGCTGCAACCAAAAAATGGCCGGGCATTGTAGCCGGTGCCTATAGTCCCAGCTACTTGGGAGGCAGAGCAGGAGACTGGCTTGAGCCCAGGAATTGGAGGTTGCTGTGAGCTGTGATGCCACGGTGCTCTACCCAGGGTGACAGCTTGAGGCTCTGTCTCAAAAAAAAAAGGAATTATGTGTATAACATTTTGAAGAATTGTCGTTTTCTTTTCTTTGTCTTTTATTTTGAGACAGAGTGATAGAGTCTTGCTTTGTCACCAAGCTAGAGTACAGTGGCATCATCATAGCTCAATGCAACCTCAAACTCCTGGGTTTAAGTGTTCCTCCTGCCTCAACCTCAAAAGCAGTTGGAACTACAGGTGTGTGCCACAAGACTGGCTAATTTTTTGTAGAGATGGGGTCTCGCTCCTGCTCAGGCTGGTCTCATACTCTTGACCTCAAACAATCCTCCTGCTTTGGCCTCCCAGAGTGCTAGGATTACAGCTGTTAATTTCACTAACACAAATTTTTAAAAAGCTTAAATGTGATAGGTTATTGTAAGAGATAAAGATGGAATCTTCATAATGATTCAACACAGATTACTGTAGTAGTAAGAGATGGAAGAAAAGGAATAGATAATACACATAATACATAGACACATAGGAACAAGTATATAAGGAACAAGGAAAACATCAACTAAATGATACAAGGCTCAAATCAATAAAAGTTTAAAAGTATGTACTTTGTAATTACTAGGATTTAGTTTAGAAGTAGGGTGTGTGTTCTTTAAATGTATGGAAGTAGAAAATTAATAGAGGCAAACTGGAAAGGAATGGTCAAAGAAATACATTTAATAAATAGATGAAGTTCAGTCTGGCATGAAAGATGAATAAGTGAAATAAAGGGGAATTCCAAGCAGCAGATTCACTCCATTCCAAAGATACTCAGGGATCAACTGAAGGATTTTAAGCAAGAGTAAATAACACTGGATAGAGCAGAATATGTAATCTAAGAGAATTTGTTAAGAAGTTCTTATGGCGACTTGGCGCCTGTGGCTCAATGGGCTAAGGCGCCTGCCACATACACCTGAGTTGGCGGGTTCGAATCCAGCACGGGCCTGCTAAACAACAATGACGGTTGCAACCAAAAAATGGCCGGGCATTGTGGTGGGCGCCTGTAGTCCCAGCTACTTGGGAGGCGGAGGCAGGAGACTCGCTTGAGCCTAGGAAGTGGAGGTTGCTGTGAGCTATGGATGCCACAGCACACTCTATCCAGGGTGACAGCTTGAGGCTCTGTCTCAAAAAAAAAAAGAAGTTCTTATGGCAACATGAGAGTAACAAAGATGTAGATTATGGCTGTGAAGGATGAGATGGAGAAAAGGGGGAAAAGCAAAAAAATATTAAGGAGGCAGATTCCACAGGATTTAATGGGTGACTGGATTCGTGGAATCAGCAAAAAGATGGAGAAGAAATTTGTAAACTGTTGTGATAATGAGGAAATATAAAGGTGAAACAATACATGGAATGAGAGAATCCATATCTTTGAGAACAGAAAGGGCAATGATTTAGTAGAATGTCCTGATGAGTTTAAGCATCACTTTCTCAGGATTTCCATCAACATGTCTCAGATTCTACATTAACATGAACTGAGTAATTTTTGGAAAGATTCAGATAGCTCATTTCAGGGCATTTTTAACCACCATAAAAAAACCTGTGCTTTTGTAAAGGACTTCAAATTATACTTTAAATGTATTAACTGAAAGAATAAATTCACTTCTGTATTACTCTTAAGACGACACATAAAGGACCTGCTCTGTATAAAAATACAGACTATTCCTGATTTATTAACCACTAGACCCATAACCAGTTCAGGAATACAGAGAGAGTTGCTGCTAATATTCTAACCTAAGCTGCTAGAGCTTTCAACCACTTAATTATTTGAAGAATTCTATTGTCTTGTCCCTGTTAAGATTCCAAGGTACTACATGAATTTAGGGTTTGAGTTATTTATATTACAAGTAGTCTCTAGGTTACAAATATTCAACTAATGTATGACTTGCAAGGTAAATGTACCTGTTCCAACTTACATGCAAATTCAACTTAAGAACAAACCTACAGAACCTATTTTGTTCATAACCCAGGGACAACCTGTACATCAAATACAGTATAAATAATTTGCTTATTTCTTATGGAAAGCCTAAGAAAAACAATCGCCAAATGCAACTAACAATGTTAACAAACTTTAGGAATCTAACTCTTGTAATTAATATAGTGCTGCCTATACAGTTAATGCTTAGCTACTACAGTAAGATCAGATAATTTCAAACTTGGGAGAATTAATATACCTCTCTTGACCTTCAGCTGCTAAAAAGGATCAAAAAGGGGGACAGTCATTTCTATAAGCAGCTTTACAGCTAAATGTATTCCAAGGTACATGTATTTCTTCAATTATGTACATTATCGTCAATTAATAAGCATTTCAGTACTCTTTTGCATTTTTTAAATTACATAAAAAGATCAGCAATATTCTAATTATATATCCACCATGTTTAGATGGCCATTTCTCTCTCCTCTATATTCATATAATTGCAATATAATTTGAATAACATAGAAATGAAAATTCTTAGAACCATTTAGGGTGGAAATATTAAAAAATTGCAAACCTTATAGGTGTTCAGACTCCACTTTCTAACAAGTTCTAACTTTTCCATTGCAGGATTTTTAATTTCATCTGCTAGAATAACTGGTCCACTTTTTGCCTGTGTTCTCTGGCCACCTGCATGATCATAACAAAAGATAAAAAGCATAATCCAGATAAAGACAAACAGGAAAAGAAATAAAAAACAATATTCTTCAAATTAAACTACTTATGCATCTAAGAAATAAAGAGTTTCCCACAAAGCGAAGAATTAGAACTTTCTAGAATCACTTAAAATAATTTCCTAATCACTTGAAAAATATTTCTGCTACTAAACATAAATGTGATATGGTTTGTCTGACTTCTTAAAAAATCTGTTGCCATCAGCCTTCTTTTCTATATAAGCAACTGTTTACTACAAGAAAAACAAAATTTCCATAACTAATCTTACTACTTAATGACTCTAAAAAGAACTATCTTTGTCAATAAGAAATTTGAAAGGCCATGTATTCCCCCATGGTGATGTCTTTCATTGTAATGCTCAGCCCAGAACAACAATAGGATGTTGCTATAATTTTGGAGGATTTGAAAAAATAATTCACATTTTATTAAATAGTTCAATTGAAGTAGCTGCTGAAATTTCTTATCACTAGTCTGAAAGGCTGAGTTGAAACAAAACTTACACTGTGCCTCTGTTTCTCAAAAATCCAAAAAAAATTAAAAAAAAAAAAACTCTACACAACAGCCATAACGAATAAAGGCAGTGCAAAGTCCTGACAATGTACTGTTCTAACAATTAAGAATTTATGTCATGAAAGCAACTCCACAACAATATAGTTCCTAAAAGTAAAATACTTTTCAAAGCAGAAAAATGTTCCATAAATGTTTATGATACTAATGACTTCAGATGGAAACTTTATAAAAATTTAAAAAGAACAATAAAATAAGGAAAAAAAAGAAAATGCTGTAAAAACAGGTTTAAAAATTAGAGTTGGCTGGCAGCGCCTGTGGCTCCATCAGTAAGGCACCAGCTCCATATAATGAGGGTAGTGGGTTCAAACACAGCCCCGGCCGAACTGCAACAACAACAACATAAAATAGCCGGGCGTTGTGGTGGGCGCCTGTAGTCCCAGCTACTTTGGAGGCTGAGGCAAGAGAATCCCCTAAGCCCAGGAGTTGGAGGTTGCTGTGAGCTGTGTGATGCCACGGCACTCTCCAGTCTCTACCAAAAAAAAAAATAATAATAATAATAATAATAATCATAAAAAAGAAGAAAAAACAATTAAGAGTTGGCAAAAATTTCTTCTCTCATTTATTCCTACAGCCTGACCAATCTTTACCATAGCTTTCCCATAGTCTAAGAGTGAGAACACTGTTTCAGGTGAAACACATTTAGGAATCTACAAAATTCTCATAGAAATAAAATATAAATGTTAATATTCATATAAAAAGAAATGTGTTCACTTTTCCCCTTGTTTTCACACCCCAGTAACATGAACAAGTGCAAAGTAAAGACACTGATTTTTCTCAAGTGTTTTCATGAAGGATAACTGGTAAATTACCTAGTTATTTTGTTGCACTGCTGCAATCTGCAAACTACTTGTAAATTGAAGAGAAAATAAGAAGATACAACCTTTTCCACTTAACCTGTTACCCCAAATGAACAACCCAATTGTTGAAAGTTCCTTTTTCATTTAACTGAAAACAGAAGGCAGAGCTCCAAAGCAGAGAGTTTAGAATCAAACAAGTAACCAATTTTTTCCTAAAGAAAGGATGACCTAAAACAAATCAAATTTCACAATGTTTTAAATTTTAAAATAAATTAAAGTTCAGGTTTGAGATGTGGCCTAGTTACTTTAAAAAGCCAGAAAGAAAGGCTATGGCTAGAAAGATTATTTCTCTTGTTAATAAGGCAGCCACCAAAAAAGCCAGAATAACACACACCTAAGAATATAATACAGCAAGTGATTATGAAACTGAGGGAAATTAGTTTAGCTTCAGCAGTAGCAAGAAGGGCTGTATTGATCAGTGCAGTGAATACCTGCAGGAGCAATTAAATCACTTCCTTGTTGAGCCAGTCGACTAGCTGTAACCCTGCTAGGAGACATAACAGATGGCAATGGTGGTGCGGGGGAACCTGAAAAGGGTAGACATTTAACTGTGAAAATCCTTCTCCTCCTCTAAATACTGCACATTCTGAATATAGGTTTACTGATATTTCCTTTAAAATATTCAAGCCCTAGGATTAAGAGCTTGAATTAATACATTTGCTTTCTTGAAGGAAAGGACTAATAAACGGACGCCACCAGGCTGAGATCTCATGTAAACTATTTTTTTTTTTTTTGAGACAGAGCCTCAAGCTGTCACCCTGGATAGAGTGCCATGGCATCACAGCTCACAGCAACCTCCAATTCCTGGGCTCAAGCGAGTCTCCTGCCTCCGCCTCCCAAGTAGCTGGGACTCCAGGCGCCTGCCACAATGCC
>CAUYRH010076896.1:0-12550 GCA_963574655.1 Perodicticus potto
TCAATATGTTGATTATTTGTACAAATTGGAGTGCTTATAGCCTACTAATCAACATAGCCTTCACCTCATTTACCCAATTACAGCATTAAGACATTTGTGTTCTACACCTGATAGATCCAACTTGTACTTGCAATATGCTCCATAGGTGTGGTCCCCCTACTAATCTTCCCTCTATCAACCCACCCCGCTCCCTTCCCCTCTCCCTCCCCATCCCTCCTTCAGCCTAGGCAGTAGTTGATCAACATAATTTAAGCGTGTCATGGAAGTTTAATTATAAGTTCAAATGTGCCATAGATAAAAATTTAAAGAACACTGCTCTAGTATATTACAGTTAATGATAGCAACAACAAAACCCAAAGATAACTCCTGACAAGAATAAGTTCATCCTTCACGCCAACAGTCTGATGTATAAAGAGGCATGTCACTTTTCACCCATGGATAAAGTTTACCTCAATCTCAACTACATCATGTTCAGTATTCAATAAAGCACAAAACAGAGTATGGAAAAAACTCATTGTCAAGTGCTAAAGCCAGTCAATATAACTAGACTCAGAGATGAATCAGATATTGGGATTAAGAGTTAATTTAAAATAAATGATTACTACACCAAAAAGTTTAGCAGCAAATATGGAAAATATAAACACATGGAAATTTTAGCAAAGAAATGAGAAAGAATCAAATGAAAAGGTTATTCACACACGTTAATAGAAATGAAGATTTCTTTTCATGAATTCATCAATATTTTGACCACAAACAATAAAAGAATTGGTGATCTCAAAAATAAATCAGTATAGATTATTTTTTAAAATATTCAAACTGAAAAATAAAGAGGAAATGATTCACAACAAGACACCACGTAAGAGCTCTTGAAGAATATTTAATTATCTAATAGGCATGTATTTAAAATACTAGAAGAAAAAAAAGTGGAGCAGAAATATTTAAAGAGACAATGATCAAGAATGTTTAAAAACTAAGTAAATAACAACTATCAAACCAGAAATGCACAGAGAAAGCCAAGCAGGATCAATACCAAACAATTAAACAAATAGTAAAGCTGCTGTAAATCAGAGACAAATACAAAACCTATAAAACAGAAGGAGAAAAATAATCACATACAAAGATGACAACAGAAACTGTGCAGTTTAGACAATGGAGTGACATGTAATGAAAAAAATATCACTCAGAATTCTATACTCAACACCAATATCCTTCAAAAATGAATATAAAAATACAACTTTCTTAGATAAGCAAAATCTAGAGAATTCTTTGTGAAAATATCTGAGCTACATAAAATGTGAAGAATATTCTTCAGGAAGAAGGAGCATAATACCAGAAAGAACCATGAAAGAGTGCTGGAAAATGGTAAAAACAAAGGAAATGTAAAACATGTTTTCTTATTTTTAGTCACTAAAATAGATACTCATCTAAAGTTTCATTGTGACTCTGCCAATTTTGAATTTCTACTAGATTTTCAAATGAAGAAATCAAGAAGTTAGTTGGATAAATAAGTCTGGCGCTCAGTGGATAAATTGAGACTGAAAACATTTAAATATCATTAGCATATAGATGACATTTAAAGCCACGAGACCAGATAGGATGAACTACAGAGAGCGTATAATTTGAGAAAATTAAGAAAGAATCCAAGCACTGAGTCTTAGAAAAGTTTAACATTTGGACTGAAGGAAGAAAAAAAATGAACCAGAAAAAGATAACTGAAAGAAGCAGGAAACCTGGAAATGTTTTGTTTCAGATGCCAGGGGAAGGCAGAATTTTGAGGTAGTGGGATTGGTTCATGGTCAGAAAGCCTGCAGAAAGTTAGCGAGGAAGGACCGTTTAACTTAGCAGGTAGCATGGAAGTACCTGGTGATAAGGCCAAGTGCAATTTAATTTCAACGATGTGCTAGAAACAGATTAGGGCATGGACCAGGAAAAATGGAGGGAGGAAAATTATGTCACAACTATAAATATACTTCAACTCAAGTTTCTGAAATCACAACAAAAACAAATAATAATACAAGGCCAGCACATAGATATATAACTTAATAAATCATAAATGTTACCAACTTAAATCCAGCACTATGTAGATGGCAATCAGGATGACCAATTTTAAGAATTAAAAAAAAATTAATAGAAATTTTAGCTACTACAAATTAGCTACAAATTTTAGCTAATTCATTACAATTATAAGTCAAAAGAGACAAATAATATATTTATAAGTGTGCAGGATATTATTTGAGAACAGAATTGTGAAACTCAGTAACCACTTTCAAACATAATATTTGAAAAGTTTTTTTTTTTATCTTTTTAAAATACAGCAGGCCAATGGGCTTAAGTGGGATTGTTAATAGTATGTGATTTATAGACTTCTGAAGTTTCTATGGGATTATACACATGAATTTTTTAGTATAAGGTCCATAGTAAATATTGACTAAACATTTTCAATTATAGTTTGATAAGAGTAAATGCCCATTCCTTATTTTTTGATGACGATCTTTTGATATCTTTTGATATTCTTGTGACTATCTAGGGACCTAAAAAAAATCTTAATTTTATGTAGATATACCATGTTTCCAGATGGCAAAATGCTATAGACAAATCTCTAACGAATTTACACGTACATTTTCAACAATTAGAGAAATATATCTATGGAATAGTTTTAAATTTTTTCTCTTTTACTCTTAGAAAAACACTTTCTTGGGAAAAATAAAGAGGTCTCCACAAAATGTCAAAGGACCAGAGTCAGAAAGAAGAGATTTAATAGCCTCCCAGACATAAAACACTGCATGTTACAAGTCTACAATAATAAAAACTATTTCTGCTAGTGTAGGAGGATATACACATCGATTTATATGTGAGCTTAAATATTATAAATATATTCTGAAGGCGTGCTGAAATAGCGTGTTTTAAATTAATGGAACTGGAAAAATTAATCATTTGAAAGTCAATTAAGTAAGAATCGTATTTTGCCACGAGCCTAAATACACACCAGATGAACCGACAACAAACACATAAATAATGGAACCAGTGACTTTTAGGATAAATATAGTTGCAAATCTTTCTAAAATTTTGGCTGTAGGGGTTACTTTTGCTTCATTGTAATAAAGACTGGTGTTCAAAGTTCCAAGGATGGCTCTAGGAGATATTGTTTTTTCCCCTCCAAATGAGTGGGATTTTACACTGAAAACATACCCACAGGATATGAAACAAAGCAAAGTTTTAATTTCTTTTTCTGGACTCTTCCTGTGGGTAATGGTAGCTAAAGACAGTTAGGGAGGAGTAGAGGTTTTTCACCCTCCACGCTGAGCTGGTGCACACTAGTGGAAAGGGGCTGCACTTTAATCTGGCTGCCTGCGTGTCTCCAAGGAAAGAAGGAACCTGACTTTTGCTTGTAGCTCTTAACACAGAAACAACCGTAGCTTTGGCGAAGCGTCTGTCTTGTGTCATAAAACGACCTCAGAGAACTGGTTGTCTGGAAGTCTCTGTTCTTAGAGTAGGAATAGTCCTAAAGTAGGGATAGTCCTAAATGTTATCAAAAACTGCCCAGGAACGTGGTGCCTATGGCTCAAAGGAGTAGGGCACCGGCCCCATATACCAGAGGTGGCAGGTTCAAACCCAGCCTTGGTCAAAAACTGCCAAGGATATTCACCTCCCCCCCCATACACATATTCTACTTAAAATATTTTGCCAAATATTCTTCCATTTTAAAGGATAAAATTTAATTCTAAATTCAAGCTTTTGCCTTATTGAGATGAATGTCACCTTCATGTTTAATTCCTATAAGACTTACAAATTTCAAGCAATTAAATAAAAAGGCTGGTGATAACAGAAAGTCATCTTATGAAAGAGAATTATACCACAATCTCTACCCCTCAAAATATGTGTCATATATTAGACTACAGAAAAATTCGATCAAAACATACAAACTAAAGACAAAACTGCCAGGAGATAATCTGAATAGTGTACAGGCATAAGAGGTAATATCGATACATTAAAAAATCTTATTAATAGCAAAAATCTCAATAGAAATTTTGCTTGCTATAAAAAAGCAGTTTAGAAATAAATGAACATATAAACATGTATCAGTAACTGATATATAGTTTTAAAGCATACATTCTTGCTACAATGCTACATAGATGCAAATTAAAATAATAATGTAACAGTGTAAATTATGAAATGGAATTTTTAAACAAAATAACAAGTCTGAATAAATAGGAATTTTTATGTATTTTGTTAAAATTCTAAACAGATGCAATATTAATAAGGACAATTTGGTGATATGTAATAAATACTATTAATTTCTCTCCGTAGGCTTAGACACTCTTTTAGGCCATTGTATATATTCGCTCACTTAATCTCTTAATCTTCATAACTGTTATGATTAAAAATTCCATTTCATAATTTACACATAATTATGGCCATATTTGGGAAAGAAAAAATCCCACATCATAGGTCGTTCTCAGGGGCATCTGTTTAGTCCATGACTTACCTGGATGTGTATTAATGCAGGCTTTAATTTAATAAAAAATGTGTTTGTCCTTTTCTCTTATGAAGACTTTTGCTTTCCTTCTAGAAAAGTGCCGAGGTTACACTAAAAATAATCCTGTTCATCAGTTTTAGATTAAGGGCATCACAAGCAATATTATGGAGAATTACTGTAACTGTGTGCATAATGATGGTTCCAAGTGTACCCGTAAATTACCATGACCAGAATTTGAAGTATTACAGTTAAATGAAAAAAATAAGTTTCTTTTGAATGCTGAGCCACAGTACCTACTTCCAAGAAAGGGACACAGAAACGTATGTAAATCATCTGGGCAATTTACAGTCTAATTCTTAAATACCCAAGGCTTGAGCAATTAGGTTATTCTATCTCCCTCTCCTAGTTTCCAAAATATATGGATCCAGCCAGAAGAGCGTGAAAAGTTCATGTACTTCCTGAACCATGGCATTTCACAGGTGAGAATGCACAATAAGAATGCTTCCTGCCCCAGTGGCTTAGGATGTTTGAAGGGTTTAATCACATCCATAAAAGTCTCTCTTGAAGCGTATTGCTTGTGAATGACGTCTTTTGCTGTTTTTTTCAGGTGGTGACTTCGTAGACAAAAAAATGACTAATGTACAATACCCAAAATAAATTTTATCTCTTCCATCCCCATTCCCCATCATCTCCTTCCCACACACACTTGTTTTAAGTGAATGGAAATAAAGCCCAAACAATCCAGACTGCCAAATTCCATTGTGTATATACACAGTCATATTCAGCCTAAGAGGACATCCCAGCCTCCCGCCTCTGCCCCTGTCCTTTTCATTACAGAAAACACTCTTCTTGGACTTCTGCTCCAAAGAACTCAGAGGCACTTTTAAGTGGACCTTTTATTACCAACATTTTCTAGTTAGAGATTATTGAATCAAGATTATTGAAAGACAACCCTACACAAAAGGTTATTTCCATGTACTTGAGTCTTATCAGAGCAGAAAGTTTAAACAACTAATACAATGTAAAGCTGAGAAGGACCAAAGCGGTTATCTAGTTTACCCTCCCTGTGTTAAAGATCAGCAAAGAAGCACAGCCAAGCCACTCATTTGCCATACCTATATGCTGGCTCCAGCAACTATTTTTTAATTTCAAAAATTTTAGGAAGTATAAGTGGTTTTTTTAAGTATTATTATTATTAAATCATAGCTGCGTACATTAGGGCAATCAAGGGGTACAATGTGCTGGTTTTATATACAATCTGAAATGTTTTCATCAAACTGTTTAACTTAGCCTTCAGGGCATTTTCTTTGTTATTGTATGAAGACATTTGTATTCTGCATTTAGTAAGTTTCGCCTGTACCCTTCTAAGATGCACCATAGGTGTGGCCCCCAACTACCCTCCCTCCACCCCTATCTCTCCCTCCCCTCCCCTTCCTTGCCCCTTTCCCCATATTCTTGTGCTATTTATAGGTTTCTTAAAAGTGTTTTTTGGATAAAGGGTGAGATCACACTTGTGGTGCATATTTGAAGGATCAGGAGAAAACTTCTAAATACAGATCAAAATTGTTTTCACATAGTAAATGAGAAAATATCATGAATGTTATATTAATCAGATTGATAAAAATATCTCCAATTGTATGTGAAGCCCACACACTGTACTCCTTGACTGAATTATTATACACAGCTACGACTCAATAAAAAAAAAAAAAGTCTATATTCTATAGACGACTGTATTGAGAGAATAAAAAAGAGCCACAGATACATTTGCAAAATACATATCTAAGAAAGGATTTGTATTCAAAATGTACAAAGAACTCTTAAAACTCAACAAGGCCACAACCCAATTAAAAGGGGTAAAGATCTAAACAGATATCCTGTAAAATAAATCTCTCATAAAATTTGAAAAAAAAAAAAGTGTTTTTTGCTACATGGATCAATTATATCACACGAAGTCAGGTCTTTCCACAAACTCATTACCAGAAAGGTGTACACTGTACACTATACGTAGATTTCTATCCCTCACGCTCCTCCCACCCTTTCTTCTTCTTGGTTTCCTGTGTCTATTACTGCAGTGTTTATTTTTCCATATATTTCACTTAAGATAATGGTCTCCACTTCCTCCCAAATTGCTGAAAAATACATTATTTCATTCCTTTTTACGGTTGAGTCATCCTCCATGGGGTGTGTTTGTGCATGTATAGACACAAATACACACACCCCCATTTTCTTTATCCACTCATCAGTAGATGGGCACATAGGTTGGTTCCATATCTTTGCAATTATGAATTACGCTGTGATAAAAATTCTGCTGGAGATGTCTTTTTGATATAATGACTTCTTTTTCTTTGGGTAGGTACCCAGCAGTGGGATTGCTGGATTGAATGATATGTATACTTATAGTTGTTTTTTTTTGTTTTTTTTTTTTTTAATTAAATCACAGCTACGTACATTAGTGCAATCAAGGGGTACAATGTGCTGGTTTCATATACAATCTGAAATGTTTTCATCAAACTGTTTAACATAGCCTTCATGGCATTTTCTTTTTTTTCTTTCTTTTTTTTTTTTCCAGTGGTAAGACAGAATTTATTTACAGAAAAGAACACATAAAACACTAAAGCTCCTGGTAGAGAGAGACAACTCAAGTGGGGAGAGAAAAGCTCTCTCCGTTTCTCTCCCGGTCTTTCCCCGTCGCCCCCTTTAGGGTTTTAGTCTTGGGGTATATATAGGTGTATGGGTTCCTTGGCCAGGAAACGAATGAACACAGTCCCTTCTGTCAGGGGCAAGGTGAATGAATGTATCAATGAATGGACACAGTCCATTCACGGAATTGAGGCCTAGGAAATTCACATGAAATTGACCTAGGCATAGGAAATGGGGGTTCCACATTTAGTCCTAAGTGTAAAGTGAAGGAGACATCAAGGCATAGGTGTCTCCTCCGCAGTTGTCCAGCCTTTTTGGCTATTGGAGCCTCTGGTGGGGGTTGGAGGTCCCCCTCCTTGCCTGTCATCCAGACCGCTGGTTCTTCAGCTGGCTGCTGCAGCACAGACACCACCAAGGTACTTATAGTTTTTTAAAGGACTCTTCATATTGCTTTCCATAACAGTTGTACTAGTTTACATTCCTATCAACAGTGTGTCAGCATTCTCTTTTCACTGCATCAGTGCCAATATCTATTGCCTCTTGACTTTATAATAATGGCAATCCTGACAAGGGTAAGGTGACTAATTATCAGGGAAATGCAAATTAAAACCAAGCTAACTCTTAATCTCATGTCATTTCCACTCTGCCAATCTGCCAAGTTGCTGATTCAGCAGAGAATCAGGATGAGAGAAGGTGCTAAAGCCACTTGGTTATTAATGCTCAAGTTGAATACCTTGGGCAGAAATAATTACGTATTGACTAAGTTGAGATATTTTTTAGGAATCAAATAATCAAACAGAAAGAAAAAGAACAGCAAGCTTAAAGTTTCTTTCCTCTGATGCCACCTCTATTTCTTTTCCAAGTGACACTAATGAAAAATAGAAAGTTAAAGAGAATGAAATAAAAGGAGAATCGAAGACCCAGATAAAATATAGACAACACTATAAAATATTAGACAACACTTAGCCTGTATCAGTTCCAGTGTAGTTGAACTTGGTAAACCATGCATGGTCTTTCACCACTTTGTAGTACCAAATGAATTTTTGTTGAATTGGGTTGAGTAAAAATGAAGGATAGAATAAAATCAGACTAAGATCTCTGATGTAATTATTTCAAAGAGCCTTTTTATGAGGTGGGAAAAAAAATGTATCTCTGTGAATCTTATATATTTTCCTCCTTGCTTTAATAGCTAGGAAGTTCAGGGCCAAATTGCTGACCACTGTCTACCAACAATATCATGCATATTGCATGCATTTTTTATTCTAGTCTGGTCATAGCTCTAGCTCTAACTTATTTTTCTCTTTTCACTTTCATTTGTTTGCAACTTACAACCTCGAATCCTTTTTCAGAATGAGGAATAATATAAATCAATCACGTACTTTACCTTTTTTAAAAATAAAAATAAAATGCTTCTAGGCACAAGATGAGAGAAACCCCAAGGGGACAATGCTGTGCAGTGGTGAGATTGCCATTCATGAAGCTGAACCAAGCTTCATGGTTCTCCTTGGTCCCCAGACATAGGTGACTCCATTGGGACTTTAAATAAGGTGCATGATAGTAAACAGAAATATATAGGAATACCCTCAGAGTGCTTGGGACTTGGGAAATCACTATGTGCTCCCTTCTCCGAGCACTAAATTAATCTCTGGGTGACAGCTCCTTAAATGAATGCCAAGCATAGCCTTTGAGGGAAATGTGCTGGGAAATTTACAGAACTTGTAATGTGAGGGGTCTGGGACAAGAGATACATGTTCATGTGTGTGTGCGCATGTATTCATCTAGTCTTGGGCAAAACCCAATACTTCTAGTCCAGAAATTAGACTCAGTAGACCTGTAGGCCTAAATTCCTGACATCGCAGAAATCATATATTTTGGGGAATACTCTGATGAGCAGTATTCAAAAGTACATTAGATTTGCCCCCTCCCCACTGTGGTCTAATACGTTAATATCAAATTTACCGTTTTACTATTTTTGAGTGTGCAGTTCAGTAGTGTTTAGCACATTTGCATTGCGGTGCAGCAAATCTCCGGAATACTTATCTTACAAAACCAAAATTCTGTTCCCATTAAACACCAACTCTTCATTCCCCTCTTTTAGCCCTTGGCAACCACTACTCTACTTTCTGCCCTATGAATCTGACTACTCCAGGTCCCTCCCATAAAAGGAATCATACAGTATTTGTGTGTGTGTGACCGGCTCATGTCCCTTAGCATAACATCCCCAAGGTTCATCCATGTTGTATCAAGCATCCAAATTTCCTTCCGTTTTAAGTGTGAATAATATTCCACTGTATTGATAAACCACATTTTCTTTACCCATTCGTCTGTTAGCGGTCACTTGGGTTGCATCACCTTTTGCCTATTGTGAATAATATAATTATAAACATTGGTGTACGAATATACTTTCAAGTCCCTGCTTTCAATTATTTGTGTATACGTATACCCAGAAGTAGAATTACTGAATCATATGGCACTGTTTTCTATATGTCTATACCATTTTATATTTCCACCAGTAGGGCACAGAGGTTCCAATTTCTCCATGTCCTCTCTAATAATTGTTATTTTCTGTTTTCTGAGATAATCACTACCTTAATGTATGTGAAATAATATCTCATTTTGGTTCCATTAGTTTTTACCGAAGAATTTCTAGAAAACTGCTCTGTACTTCAGAGGACATTTAACAGGAGAAATTCACAATTGCAAAGACATGGAAACAACCCAAGTGCCCACGAATACATGAATAGATTGATAAAATGTGGTATATGCATACTATGGAGTACTATTCAGCCATAAAGAAAAACAGAGATCTAGTATCTTTTGTAACAACCTTAATGGAACTGCAGTCCATTTTTCTAAGTGCAACATCAGTGAGTGGAAAAACAAACCCACGTACTCAATACCAGGCTGGAACTATGGACCAACACTTAGATGCACTTACAGAAGAAAATCTTAATGAATATCAGTCTGGGAGAGGGGGAAGGGAGGGATGGGTAAATTCACACTAGGTCCACCCAGTGCCATGCCTATAACCTTGACTTATTTTGTACCAAAAACAAAGTATGTAAACAAAGCGTGTACCCCCCTAGTATTCTGAAAAGTTTTTAAAGTAATAAGTATTTTTAAAAAGAGAATTTGATAAGAGATGAGGGAGATTTCCAAGGATTTATAAGAGAAAATAATCTTCATCAGATAGTCTGACTTCAACTCTGTTAATAACATAAAAACAAGACCCATCCTCTCCTAAGCCCCCAATGCTTTGCCTAGGGTCTCACACCCCTCCAGTAGTGACCATGTAATGTAATGATAAAAATTACGAGGCCTGGCTGCTTGTGATTAGTCATTGTGGCTAAATTTCTTCTTCAGGAACAATACTACATGGCAGCAAAGATGACTGTAAATGGTTTGTCTATATAAAGAGAAAGCAGAAGTTCCAATTCATTCTTTTTACTCTTTTTTTCTCCCTGAGCATTCTTCATTTGATAAAACCTGAAACACATTTAGCCCTGAGCACCAACCCCCATTCCCCTTCTTAATGTGTGTGTCTGAAGAGAATGAATCCATATGTTTCCGATTCACTTACAATTAATTCATCACAATGTTGTTTTGATGTCCAAGAAGCTTTATTAAGCCTCTCTCATGAGTCTTTTTTCTTAGAAACAGGAAATCGTGTCTTGCCAAAAAACAAACTCAAAACACACTAAAGGGTTTTGAGCTGAGTTTGAAACCCTGAGACCTCCACATCTAAGTGACTGCCAAACTTGGACAAGAACATGTCTTCATCCCTACATGCAAGCCAAACTCAGATTTAATCTGAGATTAAACCCTGACTCTTGAGATACCCAGCATGACCTAAGCTCTTTCTGTAAAAGTACCATAAGATTGCAGGTAAGCAGCAAAGCAGTCTGAGGATGAGAAGAAAGATAAACAGATTTTTTTTTTCAGTTTACATTAGCAAGACACTGTGAGTTTATAAAAATGTCTGTAGACAGTACATCCAGAGATAAGCCCCTGAGTAATCTTTCTCATCCCCTCAGTCTTGTTTTTTGTTTGTAAGTTACCCCAAACAGGATGGCTTAGCACCAGGTGGCATTAACCATCACAGAGTCCACGCTGTTCTTTATCCACATGGTCTCTCCATCTACCGAATTTTCTTTTCACTGAGGTCAATGTCATTCATTCTTCAGTGATCCACGCATCAACACTTTAACCGTCTCTAGGATTCTGTTCCTCTTTTACCTGAACTCAAACAGGTTTATGTCTTACATCAATCTAATTCAAATTCTCCAGTATAACCAAAAAGGTCAGTTTTCTCCAAATTTCACCGTCTGCTTTCAGATTTTCAAGTCTTTGCTCACACCATCCCATGCTGTTCCGACTCTCTGAATCTCTCTTCCTTTAAGATCATGTATGTCAATTTTAGCTGGATATGATTCCCTCCTTCTTGTGAATGAGCACTTATTTGAATGTATGTAGCCATTAACCATGTGCTCCTCTGTAACACCTTTTTCATTGTAATCTTATTCATAAAAATCAATTAACTGAATTAAATTATCTTTCAGGCTGGGTGCAGTGGCTCACACCTTTAATCCTAGCACTCTGGGAGGCTGAGGGGGTGGATTGCTTGAGCTCAGGAGTTCAAGACCAGCTTAAGCAAGAGCCTGGCCCATCTCCACTATATATAGAAAAAAAATTAGCCAGACATTGTGTCAGGCACCTGTAGTCCCAGTTACTTAAGAGGCTGAAGCAAGAGGACCACTTGAGCCCAAGACTTTGAGGTTGCTGTGAGCTTGGATGCCATAGCACCCCAGGAAGAATAAGTGAGACTTTTTCTCAAAACAAACAAATAAATAATTTTTCAAATGTCATGTTGCTTCGATAACCAGCTGCTAGCATTTTATACCCAAGAAAAACAGGTAATAGGTGAAAGTTTTTTATTTTATTTTTTATTTTTATTTTTTTTGAGACAGAGCCTCAAGCTGTCACCCTGGATAGAGTGCCGTGGCATCACAGCTCACAGCAACCTCCAATTCCTGGGCTCAAGCCAGTCTCTTCCTCCACCTCCCAAGTAGCTGGGACCACAGGCGCCCGCCACAACGCCCGGCCATTTTTTGGTTGCAGCCGTCATTGTTGTTTGGTGGGCCCGGGCTGGATTCGAACCCGCCAGCTCAGGTGTACGTGGCTGGTGCCCTAGCCCATTGAGCCACAGGTGCTGAGCCAAAAGTTTTTTAAATAACAAAAATTTGACTGCATTTAGAGAATCTCACATGTGATATGCACAAAGAGATTTTTTTAAAACCATATAAGACTATAGTTTTATAATTATGGAAGCTGTAGATAATGCCATTAGGAATTCTAGAGCAACACAATTTAATCATAATATAATTAATATAGAAGAGAAAAATCAATGTCTAGCTTGGCTGAAGTCAGACCCAT
>CAUYRH010076899.1:0-18075 GCA_963574655.1 Perodicticus potto
CCTGTAGTCCCAGCTACTTGGGAGATGGAGGCAAGAGACTCACTTGAGCCCAGGAATTGGAGGTTGCTGTGAGCTGTGATGCCACAGCACTCTATCCAGGGTGACAGCTTGAGGCTCTGTCTCAAAAAAAAAAAAAAAAATCAAGTAAGAGATGTATGATATGAAGAATATAGAAACGATATAGTAGAACTGGAGGAACTAAAGCAGTCAATTAGGGAACTTAAAGATGCAAAAGAAAGTATCAACAACAGATTAGACCATGCAGAAGAAAGAATTTCCGAGGTAGAGGACAAAGCTGTTGAGATAACTCAGATAGTTAAAGAGGCAGAAAAGAAGAGAGAGAAAGCAGAACGTTCACTGACAGAATTATGGGACTTTATGAAGCGTTCAAACATACGAGTTAAAGGTATCCCAGAAGGGGAAGAAGAATGACCCAGGGGAATGGAAGCCATACCAGAGAATATTATGGATGAAAATTTTCCAAATATCACAAAATATTCAGACACACTCCTTTCAAAGGGATACTGGACCCCAGGTTGCCTCAACTCTAACCAAGCTTCTCTAAGACACATTGTGATGAACCTGTCCAAAGTCAAAACAAAAGAAAAGATTCTTCAAGCTGCCAGGAGTAAGCGCCAGTTGACCTACAGGGGCAGATCCATCAGGGTGACTGCAGACTTCTCTAATGAAACTTTCCAAGCGGCTCGGCGCCTGTGGCTTAACAGGATAAGGCGCCAGCCACGTATACCTGAGCTGGCAGGTTCGAATCCAGCCTGGGCCCGCCAAACAACAATGACGGCTGCAATCAAAAAATGGCCAGGCATTGTGGTGGGCGCCTGTAGTCCCAGCTACTTGGGAGGTAGAGGCAGGAGACTCGCTTGAGCCTAGGAATTGGAGGTTGCTGTGAGCTGTGATGCCATGGCACTCTATCCAGGGTGACAGCTTAAGGCTCTGTCTCAAAAAAAAAAAAGAAACTTTCCAAGCAAGAATACAATGGTCATCTATCTTTAATCTATTTAAACAGAACAATTTCTAGCCCAGAATCTATATCCTGCTAAGCTAAGCTTTAAAACTGATGGAGAAATCAAATCATTTACTGATATACAAACATCGAGGAAATTCGCCACAAGACCAGCACTACAGGAAATATTTCAACCTCTTCTACACACTGACCATCACAATGGATCAACATCAAAGTAAGGACTCAGAAATTAAAGGACAGAGCCTAACTTCCTCACCGATGCAAAAGATAAAACTTAGCAATGGACTTTCACAAAATAAGATGAATAGAACACTACCACACTTATCAATTATCTCAACAAATGTTAATGGATTGAATTCCCCACTGAAGAGGCATAGATTGGCTGACTGGATTAAAAAACACAAGTCATCCATTTGTTGTCTGCAGGAAACACACTTAGCTTCAAAAGACAAATTAAAACTCTGAGTTAAGGTTTGGAAGACAATTTTTCAGGCAAATGGAATTCAGAACAAAAGAGGAGTTGCAATCTTATTTTCAGATACATGTGAATTTAAAGCAACTAAAGTCAAAAGACAAAGACCGTCACTTTATTATTAGTCAAGGGAAAAATACAACAAGAAGACGTTTCAATTCTAAATATTTATGCACCCAATTTAAAAGCTCCCCGATTCTTGACAACAGACCTTACTCAGTCTGAGCAATATGATATCCTATAATACCATAATAACAAGGGACTTTAGCACTCCTCTTACAGAGCTGGACAGATCCTCTAAACAGAAATTAAACAAAGATATAAGGGACTTAGGGCAGCGCTTGTGGCTCAAAGGAGTAGGGCACCGGCCCCGTATGCCAGAGGTGGTGGGTTCAAACCCAGTCCTGGCCAAAAACTGCAAAAAAAAAAAAAAAAATATATATATATATATATACATATATATATATATATATATATATATGTGTATATATATATACATAGGACTTAAATGAGACCCTAGAACAACTGTGCTTGATAGACATATATAGAACACTCCATCCCAAAGATAAAGAATATACACTCATCTCATCACCCCATGGAACATTCTCCAAAATTGGTTATATCCTAGGACATAAAACAAACCTCAACAGAATCAAAAGAATTGAAATTTTACCTTGTATCTTCTCAGACCACAAGGCACTAAAGGTGGAACTCAACTCCAACAAAGTCGTTCAACCCCACACAAAGACAAGGAAATTAAACAACCTTCTGTTGAATGACAGTTGGGTGCAGGAAGAAATAAAACAGGAAATCATTAACCTCATTGAGCATAACAATGAAGACACAAGCTACCAAAACCTGTGGGATACTGCAAAACCAGTTTTGAGAGGAAAATTTATCAATTTAGATGCCTACACTTGAAAACAGGAAAGAGCGCATCAACAAACTCACAAGCTGGGTGGTGCCTGTGGCTCAAAGGAGTAGGGCGCTGGCCCCCTATGCTGGAGGTGGCAGGTTCAAACCCAGCCCCAGCCAAAAAACGAACAACAACAAAAAAAAAAAACAAAAAGAGGGTGGCGCCTGTGGCTCAAAGGAGTAGGTCGATGGCCCCACATACCAAAGGTGGCAGGTTCAAACCCGGCCTCGGCCGAATTGCAAACAAAAAAATAGCTGGGCGTTGTGGCAGGTGCCTGTGGTCCTAGCTACTTGAGAAGCTAAGGCAAGAGACTCGCCTAAGCCTGAGAGCTGGAGGTTGCTGCGAGCTGTGATGCCACAGCACTCAGTACTGAGGGTGACAAAATGAGACTCTGTCTCAAAATAATACTACTACTACTACTACTAATAATAATAATAATAATAGTAAAGGAAATGATTGGGAGTGAGAAAAATGACCCCACAAGGAAGGGATATTGAATGGTAGTCTGATAAAACTTTTGAGATTTGAAGTTTTTTTTGTTTTTGAGAACAGTCTCACTATGTCGCCCTGGGTAAAGTGCCATGGCATCACAGCTCTCAACAACCTCAAACAATTCTCTTGCCTCAGCCTCCCAAGTAGCTGGGACTACAGGTGCCTATCACAATGCCCAGCTATTTTTTGGTTATAACTGTCACTGTTGTTTGGTAGGCCTGGGCTGGATTTGAACCCATTAGCTCCGGTGTATGTGGCTGGCACCCTAGCTGCTGCGCTACAGGTCCTGAGCCAAGAAATTTTAAGATTTTGTTATGATGGTGTTTAAACATTTATTGAACATTTACTTTGATCCAGTTGTTCAAGATCCACAGTGTAGTAAATCCTCTAAATAAGCAAATGGGGTAGGTCTGGTGTTGGTAAGTTAACTAGAATCAGTAGGTAAGTTACCCAAGGTTAATTATAAATGAGATTTGATCCAGTCTGACCCAGAACTTTAGATTCTCTTTCTGTTTTTCTTTTTTCTTTTATTAAATGGAGACTGAGTCTCATTCTGTTGCCCAAGGCTAGAGTGCCTAGCTCACAGCAACCTCAACCTCTGGACTCAAGTGATCCTCCTGCCTCAGCTGAGTAGCTGGGACTAGAGACACACACCACAATGCTCAGCTAATTTTTTTCTATTTATTTTATTATTTTTTTGAAGACAGAGTCTCAAGGTGTCGTCCTGGGTAGAGTGCCATGGCATCATAGCTCATAGCAACCTCCAACTCTTTGGGTTCAAGTGATCCTCTTGCCTCAGTTTTTTCTATTTTTAGTAGCGACAGGGGTCTTGATTTTGCTCAGGTTGGTCCCGAACTCGTGAGCTCAAGTAATCCACCCGCTGTGGCCTCCCAGAGTGCCCAAATTACAGGTATGAGCCATGGTGCCTGGCCTTGGTCTTTTTCTGTTTTCAGTAGAGATGGGAGTCTCTCTTCTTTAGGCTGGTCTCTACGTCTTGAGCTCAAGGGATCCTCCTACCTCAACCTTCCAGAGTGCTAGGATTACAGGCATGAGCTACCACGCTGACCCCCTTTTCTCTTCTTTCTTACCTTAACACTCTGGCTCCTAAATGTTAATTTGTTTTCAACTACAGGTAAGTGAGGAGGACCAATACAAATAACTATGTGGCCATTTTAAGAAAGAGAAACACCCAAACCAAAGTTCTAATCCTGGACATTATCACTGATGGAAACTCTCTTAATCTTCTCTACGTTAAAGGTGGACATTTTAATCTTTTGACTGTGAAGAATGCCTGTATGTGTTCAAGCAAGTTCATTTAGTGCAAATGATGTATGTAGGCACATTTTGTTTCTGAGTGGTCCACAAAAGGTTAAGAAGAGAAGGAAAGAAGAATTGTCCAAAAGTGAGCATGAAAAAAAAAGGAGACAGAGTCTTCAGGGGACAGTAAAGTTTCAGTCAAATGAAGGAAATATTCAGAGGAGTTAAGGATACATCCCTGATATAGCAGGGCTTTTATTTCTGTACAAAAGACTCCTAAAAATGTGGCATTACTTAGTCAAAACAAATGTACCTGGTAAATTTTAATGCCTACTGCTAGATTAATTTCCAGAAGGGTTTTGGCAGCTCTCTCTCACCAAGAGGATGCAAGAGGACCTATTTCCCCACACCTGTGCCAGCAATGAATGGTATCTTTTTCAATGTTTATCAATCTGATGGGATAAAAAAGATCTCATTTTAACATGCACTTCTGGTGGGGGTGGTGGCAGCTGTAGTTTGTTTTGTTTTGCCATCAGTTGAGTTGAAAAAGCAAATGCAGACACCTGCTTGAAGCTTCTTCAAGTAGGGAAAATAGATATTTAAGGGTTTAGGGATAAGTGTATATCAGTCTCTATTTTTTAAAGAGGTAAGCAAGTGTCCCCTGGTATTTGGAAGGTCTGCTTTATTGACCAAGTACATGAAGAACATAAGTACTGCTTTTAAAATTGGATTACATTATTCCATAAACCTCCTATCACAAGCTCGGCACCTGTGGCTCAACAAGCTAAGGCGCCAGCCACGTATACCTGAGCTGGAGGGTTCAAATCCAGCCTGGCCTGCCAAACAATGACGGGTGCAACCAAAAAAAAAAAAAAAAAAATGGTCGGGCATAGTGGCGGATGCCTGTAGTCCCAGCTACCTGGGAAATGGAGGCAAAAGACTTGCTTGAGCCCAGGAATTGGAGGTTGCTGTGAGCTGTGATGCCACAGCACTCTATCCAGAGTGATAGCCTGAGGCTCTGTCTCAAAAAAAAAACACAAAAACCTCCTATCACAGATGATACTGACCTTCTTTTGATCATTGATTGTGTAAATTGCCAATCTATCCTTTGTTCATTTTCTTTTGGGCTGTTTTACATTTTATACCAATTTGTAGATCCTCATATAAATATGGATATTGGTCATGGATAGCAAATATTTTCTCCTGTGATATCACTTAACATTGAGTTTGTTACCTTTTCTCTTAACATTTCTTTTTTTTTTTTTTGAGACAGCCACAAGCTGTCATCCTGAGGAGAGTGCTGTGACATCATGGCTCACAGCTACCTCCAACTCCTGGGCTCAAGCTATTCTCCTGCCTCTGCCTCCCAAGTAGCTGGGACTACAGGCGCCCGCCACAACGCCCGGCTATTTTTTGGTTGCAGCTATCATTGTTGTTTGGCGGGTCCAGGTTAGATTTGAACTGGCCAGCTCAGGTGTATGTGGCTGGCGCCTTAGCCACTTGAGCCACAGGCTCCGAGCCTGCATTTCTTTTTTTGAGACAGAGTCTCCCTGTGTTGCCCTCAGTAGAGTGCTGTGGCATCATGGCTCACAACAAAAACAAACTCTTGAGCTGAGGTGATCCTTTTGCCTAAGTTTGTCATTTTTAGTAGAGATGGGATCTCACTTTTGCTCAGGCTGGTCTCAAACCTGTGAACTCAAGTGAGCCACCTGCCTTGGCCTCCCAGAGTGCTAGGATTATAGACATGAGCTACTGCACTAGCTTCTCTTAACACTTCTTTAAAAATTTCATGTCATGCCAGGTGTTCTGGCAGGCACCTGTAATCCCAGCTACTCAGGAAGCTGAGGCAAGAGAATCGTCTAAGCCCAAGAGCTAGAAGTTGCTGTGAGCTGTAACGCCACGGCAATCTACCAAGGGTGATAAAGCGAGACTCTGTCTCTAAAAAAAAAAAAAACCTCTTGGGTGAGTAGGACGCCGGCCCCATATACCGAGGGTGGCGGGTTCAAACCCAGCCCCGGCCAAACTACAACAACAACAAAAAAAATAGCTGGGCGTTGTGGTGGACGTCTGTAGTCCCAGCTACTTGGGAGGTTGAGGCAAGAGAATCACCTAAACCCAAGAACTGGAGGTTGCTGTGAGCTGTAACGCCACAGCACTCTACCGAGGGCAACAAAGTGAGATTTCATGTCATATAGGCGCAGTGGCTCACGTCTATAATCCTAGCACTCTGGGAGGCCGAGGTGGGTGGATTGCCTGAGCTTACAGGTTTGAGACCAGTCAGAGCAAGAGCAAGACTCCATCTCTTAAAAAAAAAAAAATGCCAAGGTTGCTGTGAGCTATGACACCAGAGTACTCTACTCAGGGTGACAAGTAAGAGTCTGTCTCAAAAAAAAAATTATGTCATATAAAATTGGTACTCCCTCACACCCTTTTTGGCTCTTGGATTTTCTGTTTATCTAAGAAGGCCTTCTACTTAATGGGGGCTATAATGGGGCTATCCAAATATTCTCTTTTGTTTTCTTGGAAATATTTTGTAGTTTTGGGCTCAGCGCCTGTGGCTCAAGCGGCTAAGGCGCCAGCCACATACACCTGAGCTGGCAGGTTTGAATCCAGCCCAGGCCCACCAAACAATGACAGCTGCAACCAAAAAATAGCGAGGCATTGTGGTGGGTGCCTATAGTCCCAGCTACTTGGGAGGCTGAGACAAGAGAACAGCTTGAGCCCAGGAGTTGGAGGTTGCTGTGAGCTATGATGCCATAGCACTCTACCCAGGGCAACAGCTTGAGGCTCTGTCTCAAAAAAAAAAATAAATATTTTGTAGTTTCATTTTGAGACAAGGTCTTTCTTGCTGTGTTGCCCTGGGTAGAGTACGTAGCCTCATCATACCTCACTGCAACCTAAAACTCCTGGGCTCAAGCAATCCTCCTGCCTTAGCCTCCTACGTAGCTGAGACTAGAGGTGTACATCAGCACAACAAGGTAATTTTTCTATTTTTTGTAGAAACCAGGTCTCACTTAGGTAGGTCTTGAACTCATGCCTCAAGCACTCCTCTTGCCTCAGCATCCCATAGTGCTAGGATTACAGGCATGAGTTGTGGTGCTGGGAAACCAGGCCCATATTATACTTTCCATTTATTTTTAACTCTTCTGTCTCTTCCTATTAGAATGTTAGCTCCACTAGGGAAAAAATTTATGTTTAATGTACTGCTGTATCCAATGCCTAGAACTGTGTGACTAGCACGTAATAAGTGCTGAGTAAAGTGTTGGCTGAGAATGGAATAAATCTCCATGTATAAGAATATTTACTGCAGCATTAATGTACTGATACCCCCCAATGAAAACAATCTGATCATCCATCAATGTTTTTAAAAGCTACAAAGTAATAATAATGTTTAACACTCAAATGCTTAATATTTGCTAGTGATTTAAATATATTTACTGTTAATCAAATTACTGAAACAATCCTATGAAGTAGTTAATTTTAGGTAGATAAATATTATAGATATTTAGTCTATAGATATTAGTCTATCAGGTGTCCAACCTTTTCCCCTCCTCTGTCTCACATCAGAAAAATAACAGTTGTCCTGGGCCCCACACTAAATACATGAACATTAATGGAAGCTAATTAGCAAAAAAAGGTCCATGAATACTTTTCATGATACCTGACACTACAGACAAGCAAAAAAGTGCTCACAAAATCAGCATGAGGCCTGCTGGCCACAGGTTGTGCCTATAGATGAAAAAACTAAGGCATAGAGAGGTTAAGTAACTTGTCTCAGGTCACAAAGTTAGTAACTGCAGGACTCAAATCCAGGCAGTCTTATACCAGTCAGTCTTTAAGACCTTTTATTATGCTATATTGACTAATATGATCATCTCTGTCTAAGACATGAGTTCTTACCAATAAGACCTATAACTAATTAATTGAAAAGTGCCTCAAATTGGCTCAGCACTTAAGAGCGCCAGCCACATATACCAGAGCTAGCAGGTTTGAGCTCAGGCCAGGCCTGCCGAACAACAATGACAACCACCACCAAAAAATAGCCGGCATTGTGGTGGGTGCCTATAGTCCCAGCGACTTGGGAGGTGAGGCAAGAGAATCGCTTAAGCCCAAGAGTTTAAGGTTGCTGTGAGCTGTGATGCCATAGCACTCTACCAAGGGTGACATAGTGGCACTCTGTCTCAGAAAAAAAAAAAAAGAAAGAAAGAAAAAGAAAAGTTGCTCAAATTGAGGAATAAAAGGATCCTATAAAAATATTCTATACAGGCCAGGCATGTTGGGTAATGCCTTTCTGTAATCCTAGAATTCTGGGAGGCAGAGATGGGTGGACTGCCCTGAGCGCAAAGGTTAGAGACCAGCCTGAGCCAGAGGGAGTCCCTGTCTCTACAAAAAAAAAAAAGCTGGGAGTTGTGGCAGGCACCTGTAGTCCCAGCTACTTGGGAGGCTGAGGCAAGAGAATCACTTCAGCCTGAGAGTTGGAGGTTGCTGTGAGCTACGATGCCACGGCATTCTACCGAGGGCCACAAAGTGACACTGTGTCTCAATTAAAAATAAATGGAAAAAAAAAGAAAATTTAAAAGAAACAAAACTTCAAACTAAAGCCAAATGAAAGTCAAATTAAAGAAAAATATTCTATAGATTAAATATTTAACTTTAACATAAAGTATATACTTATTCAGCAATCTTTTAATAAAAATCTACTCATCTTTTTAGAAAATGGGTCCAAAGGCATTCCTTGGATTTTTCTAGCATAAACCACACTATTTCAATTTCTTTAAATGTGCAACCTTAAACACTTGCTAAGCAGTAAGTGCACAATCCACTATCTCAATGATTTTTCCCAGAGTCATTTAGTTATCTTGCCCATATCTAACTAAATGGTATTTTGTTTGTTTGTTTTAGCAATTTGTCCTTACAGAGCCATTCTAAAGCATCTAATTTAGTTTTCATATAAATGAAAACTTTTTGCACAGGTATTTTTATTAGTTTATGCAATATTTAATTTAATTAAATTTATGTCACAAATATAACCAGCACATACTATGTTTCCAAAGAAGCAAATATGATTGGCTTTCCTTTTTTCTGAGACAGGGTCTCATTCTATCGCCAGCTGGCTTGAGTACAATGGTGTTGTTACAGACCACTGTAACCTCAAACTCCTGGGCTCAAGTAATCTTCCTGCTGCTTCTTTTTTTTCCTTCAGTTTTTGGCTGGGGCTGGGTTTGAACCTGCCACATCTGGCATATGGGGCCAACGCCCTACTCCTTTGAGCCACAGGCACCACCCTCTTCCTGCTTCTTGAGTAGCTAGGACTATAGGCATGAACTACCATGCCAGGTTAATTTTGAATTTTCTTTTTTTTTTAAGAGACAGATTCTCACTAGGTTGCCTAGCCTGATCTGGAACTCCTGGCCTCAAGTGATCCTCCAGCCTCGGTCTCACAAAGTGTTGGTTGGAATTACAGGCTGAGCCATGGATCCTGGCTACAAACGCCTCTTACCCACTCCAACCTAAGATGACAGAATGAGATCCTCTCAAAAAAAAAAAAAAATACACCTTAACTGGTGAGAGCAGAAACACTTAAGTATATTATAGAAAAAAGATCTTGGGATATAGAAGATATCTGTTCCAATTCATCATTCAAGTGAAGGTTAGTAAGATAGCTTCAATATTAGTTTGTGTATCTGTTATACAGAACAAAAGCTGGGTATGGTGGCTCAGACCTATAATTCTATCTTTCTTTTTTTTTTTTAGAGACAGAGTTGCCCTTTGTCGCCCTCAGTAGAGTACAGTGGCATCACAGCTCACAGCAACCTCCAGCAGTTGGGATTAGGTGATTCTCTTGCCTCAGCCTCCCGAGTAGCTGGGACTACAGGTGCCTGCCACAACACCCGGCTATTTTTTTTTGTTGTTGCAGTTTGGTCGGGGCCGGGTTTGAACCTGCCACTCTAGGTATATGGGGCCAGCACCCTACTCACTGAGCCAGAGGTGCCGCCCCCACACTAATTCTAGCACAAAAGAATACAAAGACATACAAACCTTGAATTAGGATGATAGGGCTTGGCGCTTGTAGCACAGTGGTTACAGCGCCAGCCACATACACTGAGGCTGGCGGGTTCCAGTTGGGCCAGGGCCTGCTAAACAACGATGACAACTGCAACAAAAACGGGCATTGTGGCTGGTGACTGTAGTCCCAGCTACTTGGAAGGCTGAGGCAAGAGAATCACTTAAGCCTAAGAGTTTGAAGTTGCTATGAGCTGTGACACCACAGCACTCTACTGAGGATGACACAGTGAGACTGTGTATCAAAAAAAGAAAAAAAGAGGCTCGCCGCCTGTGGCTCAACGAGCTAAGGCGCCAGCCAAGTACACCTGAGCTGGCGGGTTTGAATCCAGCCCGTGCCCGCCAAACAACAATGACGGCTGCAACCAAAAATGGCCAGGCATTGTGGCGGGCGCTTAGTCCCAGCTACTTGGGAGGCAGAGGCAGGAGACTCGCTTGAGCCCAGGAATTGGAGGTTGCTGTGAGCTGTGATGCCACAGCATTCTATCCAGGGTGACAGCTTGAGGCTCTGTCTCAAAAAAAAAAAAAAAAAGAAAGAAAGAAAAGAAAAAAAGAATTAGGATGATGGAGGCAAGATTCAATTATTTTTTAAAAATACGATTCTATGTTGCTAATTTGCAACAAGCATGTATAATTTGGTACATTTTTTTAACATAAAAAAAAAAAAGAATGCTGTGAAATTCCTCTACCTTAAAAGAGGAAAGAGATTTAGCTGGGCATTGTGTCCCAGCTACTAGGAGGTTGAGGCAAGAGAATCACCTAAGCCCAGGAGTTGAAGGTTGCTATGAGCTGTGTGACACCACGGCACTCTACCGAGGGTAATAAAGTGAAACTCTGTCTTTAAAAAAAAAAAGAGGAAAGAGATTTAAAGAATGAACTTGCTCAAGACTGTAGAATTCACCAGAAGCTAAGTTGAAAGGCTAATGCATGTTTGCCTGGAGTTTCAAAACTATGTTTTCTCTACAATGCCAAATCCCCTGGCAAAAATCTCAGATTATACTCCATACTTTTCTTTAAAAAATTTTTTTTTGAGACAGTCTCATTATGTTGCCCTCAGTAGAGTGCTATGGTGTCACAGCTCACAGCAACCTCAAACTCTTGGGCTTAAGCGATTCTCCTGCCTCAGCCTCCCAAGTAGCTGGGACTACAGGCGCTGGCCACAACACCTGGCTATTTTTTTTTTTTACTATTGTTGGTGTTGTCATTGTTATTTAGCAGGCCAGGGCTGGGTTCAAACCTGCCAACCCTGGTGCATGTGGCTGGCACCGTAACCACTGAGCTATGGGTGTAGAGTCTATAATTTTTTTTTAATACACGAACATAAAGCACCTTGTGTTTTTTTTCCCCCTTAGATAATCATAGTCAAGACAAAGATAAAATGAAGATGTTCAAAATGAGTTATATTCTGTAGCCCAAAGTTCAGGCTTCCTGCAATTTAAGAGAAATGAGAGTCATACCTTCACATCCACTTAAAAGGAAAGAAACTTCTTACTCTTTTGCTAATAGTAAAGGGATCATTTCTGCCTCTGCTCACCATGCATAGCTCCTTCAGTCTCCTCTCTCTCTGTCCATGTCATCCCTCTCTTAGTGTTCAAGCACTAAGGCCCTAGGGAAGTTTGAAATATTTGGAAACTTGGAGAAATGGATTTCCATTAAAAATCTTCTTCCACCTGCATTAACTTTTTTTTTGAGACAGAGTCTCAAGCTGTCACCCTGAGTAGAGTGCCATGGCGTCATAGCCCATAGCAACTTCAAACTCTTAGGTTTAAGCAATTCTCTTGCCTCAGCCTCCCAAGTAGCTGGGACTATAGGCACCTGCCACAACACCCAGCTACTTTTTGGTTGTAGTTGTCAGTGTTTTTTGACAGGCCCGGGCTGGATTCAAACCCGCCAGCTCCAGTGTAATGGGGCTGGTGCCCGAAGCTGCTGAGTTACAAGCGCCAGGCCTCTTTCTTATTTTTGCATTAACTCTTCTTAAAACCTGTGTCCCTCCCTATTCTTTCCCATGTGAAACAATTTAAGTATACAATGCTCAACTGGTTCCAAAAGAAACAGGAGAAATGGAAAACCACAGAAAAAAATCTTAGATGACATCAAATAGACTGAGAAACATAATCTCATGTCACAAAAAAGTGAAACCGAGAAAATATTTTATTTTCACTAATTTCAATATAGAAAGAAACACATTCAGAACCAGCTCCTAGCAGTGTCACCATACTCTGTCCTGTCTCCTGTGGAGATCCCAAGCATAAGCTCTGTATTGTTAATGAAGCAAACCTGAAACCTAGTATTGTCAACTCTGTAGTTGAAAAATCAAGAGTGGCTTCCCATACCTACAGATTAAAGCTTAAGCCACTGTGCGGTATTAAAAAGCCTCCAAAATCTGGCTCTAATTTACCTTTCTACTCTTATTTTCCATTTCCAATTCTCTAAATCCATCACTACAGACACACTCCACACTTGTCCATCTCCATACCATGTATAAGCTATTCCCTCAGCTTTGAAGGTCCTCCTATCCAACACCTGCTGAAATTCTATTCCTCCTTCAAAGTAGCAAGATACAGTAGTAAGAGCCCAGTCTTTAAGTCCAGATCCAGACCCACCAGAATTTTACTTAAGAGTTTAATGATCTTAAGCAAATAGATCAATAGATCTACTTGCTTACCTGGAAAAAGGCATACAACCTATAGTACTTTATATGGCAACTGTAAGGATTAATTTTTTTTTTTGCAGTTTCTGGCCGGGGCTGGGTTTGAACCCGCCACCTCCGGCCAGCGCCCTACTCCTTTGAGCCACAGGCGCCGCCCCAGCAACTGTAAGGATTTAAGCACAATAGCTAGAAATTACCTAACAGTGTGCCAAAGACATAGTAGAATACTTAATAAATGTTAATTGCTAAGCCATCCTTATCCCCTACATCAATACTCCTACCCTTCCCTAAGCTACCACAGCACTTTTTAAAATACACACTGCACTAAGAACACTAATATGTTGCAGGATACTCATTATTCATGTTATGTACTTGGCTTCTCCATTAGGTTAGATAAGATAGTTATGGAAATGGATTTCTAAATCTCTACCACTAACTACTTGCACAAGTAATATGACCTCTCTGAAACTGTGTCTTCATTAATAAAATGAACAAGTATTAACTTTCTATAGTGTTATATTAAAAAGTTTCCAAGAGTCAATTTATCAGCTTTGTGCCTATAGTACAGTGGTTATGGCGCCGGCCATATACACTGAGGCTGGCGGGTTTGAACCTGGCCAGGGCCTGCTAAACAACAATGACAACTGCAACAAAAAAAATAGCCAGGCACTGTGGCAGGCGCCTCTAGTCCCAACTACTTGGGAGGCTGAGGAAAGAGAATCCCTTAAGCCCAAATTTGAGGTTGCTATGAGCTGTGACGCCACAGCCCTCTACCAAGGGGCGACAGCTTGAGACTCTGCCTCAAAAACAAACAAACAAAAAAGAGTCTATCTATCTTAATGCCTGGCGTAATGCTTAACACCTGTGTTTAAATGGCAATGTAGATGATGAATCTGATTCAGCAACTGCTTCTAGAACACATAAATGTAAAATATTTTTCCCTCAATCCAATTTCATAAAGCAATCTGAATACAACTTGAACCTACTACCAATCTCCTGTAATACAGATGTTCACTGAAAACAAAATTCACCTCAGAAATGTTATAATTCATTTTCATGATCTTCCAGTCCAAGAATAAGTACATCATGCTTTATAACTCACATCATTTTATTACACTTAAACATAGTGGCTTACCTCTGAAGAGTTTCTAGGGCAGTGGTTCTCAACCTTCCTAATGCTGTGAACCCTTAATACAGTCCAAAGGAGTTGCAACCCACAGGTTGAGAACCGCTGTTCTAGGGGAAAAATAATCTGCCAAAATTAAACAAGCCTCTGAAATTGGTCCTTTACCAGGCAGTGAAAGCTGGCTGCTGTTTACTCATTCTTTAATTCTAATTTGCTGTCATATCTAATTTGTCATTAATTTCCCTATTAAAAATTCCAATCAAATGTCCACAATAGTATGAGAGACATTCCCTCCCAAAAAAATAATCAGACTTACTATCAGAGAATTTGTATTCTACTCCTAGCTGACACTTATCTAAGTGATACAGCACACAAGTAAAAAACTTGGGAAAGGTTCTGTAAAGATGGATCCGGCTTTAAATGACAGGCTACAAACATTGTAACATAGCTGTTTGTACCCTCACCCCCACATTAATTTAAAATTAAAAAAAAAAAATGTGACAAACATTTCTTAAGCCTGACATCCATCGTTATCCTTCATCTGTAAAATGAACAGTATGAACCTCTTAGGGTTGTGAGTATTGAATGAGATTATGTACGATTTAAGTCGCTTAGCAAAGTACTTAAAACATCTTAAATAGTAGATGGGATTCTACCTCCCAGTGCTTGAGCACTAAGGATCTTCAGGTATATTGTTAAATTAATGAATATGTGGCACAGTTTACACAGTTTACAAATTCCTTCTGATATCGACAGCTCATCTGATTGATCTCCAGGACATCCTCAGGGAGTAGATATTTTTAAGACATGCATTTCAGAGATAAGGAAACTGGTAACAAATGCCAAGGTTACCCACCCTGACGGTCTCCAATCAGATTCTCCAGCTCAGAGGTAAGTGATTAGTGTAGTGTTCTTAACACAACATCCTGCACAAACGTAACATTCCGGCAAGTTACCACTCTCCTCAAGTACAGTCAATCACTAGAGTCTAGGAATATACCCTGTCAGAAACCACCGACGTAGTTATAACCGCGCATTGTTCCTCACGTGGCGGCCTCCCAAACCTCCAGGGCTGGGACCAACACTGCGTGTAGGTGCCCCCTGCCCCACGCCAGAGCCCCCAACATGAGATCCGGCATTTAAGCTGCTCTCGGCAAATGTTTGTGGAAATGGTACTAGAGATTTTCCACAAACTCGAACTGACGCCAGCTCAGCAGTGGGGATTAAGCATCTCCGGCAGATAAAAGTCACGATCCGCCCAGCAACCGGGCTGGAAAGGATGGCTGAGGGCTGACTCTGCTAAAGGAAACCGCGGACGCCGAGCCGCTGAGGGCAGAGGGACGCAGAGGAGGTGAGTCTGACCGCACGGATGGCTGGAAGGCTGGGGAACCGACAGAAACTCGGGGGCCGGGGAATCCAGGCAGTTGGCGTCTGGGGGGAGGGGGAATCACTCGCTGGTTTGAGAAGGATCTAGGCCCAATCTGAGGAGAGTTCTGCGCTCCTACAAGGGCCCACTCCCTATCCTGTGGCGGCACTTGCTGCACCGAGTATTCGCTGCTACCTGAAACTGCAGCAGCTTCTCTGTCTGCTCCTGGGTTAGATCCCGCTCCTCAGGCGCCGCCATTTTGCCGCCGCCTCTACGCTCCTGACCCGTCCGCACCGTCACCCGCCGGAACTGACATCAGGCTCCACCACATCCGGTCTGAACGACCGCCGGCAAGCAACCGCGTCTGCGCGCTCCGGCCGGCTCCCTCAGCCGGCCGTCAGGGGGCTCCACTCTCCACTCGCAAGCCCATCCCGAACACTTCCGGAGACTGCCGACGGGCTGTCGGTTCAATTTAGGCTTCGAACGGATCTGCCAGAAACCTAAGATTCAGGACTAGATCTCAGAGCCGACCATATCCGAAAGTGCCTCGAGAAGTCCGGATCGTCTCGAATGGCACTCGGCTTGTTTCGACTGTTCCCAGACTATTTTCCGGTAACCTCGGATATTCCCGGCAGTTTCTCCGGAAACTGTGGCCTTTCTGAAACGCCGGCTGTTTGATGTCTCTACGTTTCCAAAAGCTTCTGACCATGTCCGAAAGTCCCAGAATCCTGGTGGGCCATTTCCAAACCCTGCTATCGAACCGAAAGCCGTGGGAAGGGTTTCGCTGCGTTGGATTGCCGTGTCAGGGTCACTGGCTGGGCCGGGCTCCCGGGGTCTTTGATAGTTAACGGTTCTCCCGCCTTTCCGCAGAGATTTCCATCCATCTCGTTGGATTGGAGCTGAGCCTCGGCCCAGCGTTTGCTCGCCCCTGCCTCTGACGTCTCACGTCTCTCTGCACTTAGTGCTGCGGGCCCTGCCCCTTGTCCCTGTGGCAGGCCGAAGAAAGATCCCTACACTGGGATCAGAAGACCTAGGGTCGGGGTTGAAGATGCCACCTTGCAAAGTGCCGACATCTTTGGACAAACGGCTTGGACTCGACTCTACCTTTAGTGAACGAGATTACCCAGCAACCTGCAAACGCCGCCTCTGCTCCTTCTTCTGGGAGGCCATCCTTTAAGCTGTCCGTATGCTGTTTCCACTGTCTTATAACCACTCCTCAATGTCTGTCTTCCTCTGCATTTCCTTGCCTTTTCTAGTACACCAGTTCCCTTAAAAAAAAAAATTGACATAAATAAGCGACAAACCACTTTCCTTTTTAAATTGCCACATCTTTTCTTTTCTTTTCTTTTTTTGTTTTTGAGACAGAGCCTCAAGCTGTCACCCTGGATAGAGTGCGGTTACATCACAGCTCACAGCAACCTCCAATTCCTGGGCTCAAGCTAGTCTCCTGCCTCCGCCTCCCAGGTAGCTGGGACTACAGGCGCCTGCCACAATGCCCAGCCATTTTTTGGTTGCAGCCGTCATTGTTTGGCGGCCCGGGCTGGATTCGAACCCCAGCTCAGGTGTACGTGGCTGGCGCCTTAGCCCGTTGAGCCACAAGCGCCGAGCCACCACATCTTTTCTTTTTATTTGTTTTTTTTTTTTTGAGACAGCCTGAAGCTATCGCCCTCGGTAGAGTGCCATAGCGTCACAGTTCACAGCAACCTCCAACTCCTGGGCTTAAGCCATTCTCTTGCCTCAGCCTCTGGAGTAGCTGGGACTACAGGCACCTGGCACAACGCCAGGCTATTTTTTGGTTGTAGTTGTCCTTGTTTGGCAGGCCCCGGGCTGGATTCGAACCTGCCAGCTCTGGTGTATGTGGCTGGCGCCTTAGCCTCTTGAGCCACTGGCGCCGAGCCAATTGCCACGTCTTTTCTTCTGCCATCCGCCTCCTCTGTCCACTTTCCAGAATGCCTTGGAGAGGCAAAGAGGTCTGGGTCTGGTACACACCTTTCCTCTGATTATGTGACTCTCAGCAAGGCAGCCAACCTTCTAGGAGCCACTGTCCAGCGTAATCCCATCTGTGATCCCTCACCACTTCGTAGGGTTGATCAAATGAGACAGAAGGCAGGAAGGGCTTTGAAAACTGAAGTTCTGTAAGTAAGGAGTAGTGGTTTCAGCCTTTTAGCTGTAACCAATGACTTCCATGAAAGATCAGTATTGCCAGAACTGCCCATTATTATTTTTTTCTTTTTTGAGACAGAATCTCACTTTGTCACCCTTGGTAGAGTGCAGTGGCATCACAGCTCACAGCAACCTCAAACTTTTGGGCTTAAGCAATTGCCCATTTTTTTTTTGAAAAAAAATTTTTTTTATTAAATCATAGCTGCGTACATTAGTGCAATCAAGGGGTACAATGTGCTGGTTTCATATACAATCTGAAATGTTTTCATCAAACTGTTTAGCATACCCTTCATGGCATTTTCTTAGTTATTGTATGAAGACCTTCGTATTCTGCATTTAGTAAGTTTCGCCTGTACCCTTCTAAGATGCACCATAGGTGTGGTCCCACCAATTACCCTCCCTCCACCTCAACCTCCCCCCTCCCCCCTTCCCATATTCTTGTGCTATAGTTGGGTTATAGCCTTCGTATGAAACCTTTAAATTAGCTTCATAGTAGGGCTGAGTGTATTGGATACTTTTTCTTCCATTCTTGAGATACTTGGCTAAGAAGAATGTGTTCCAGCTCCATCCATGTAAAACATGAAAGAG